>PVHP010001554.1:0-42376 GCA_004024765.1 Zapus hudsonius | reverse complement strand
TGTTTATAATGTGTGGGTGGAGCCAGTGTTGATGAATTGTCACCATCCAAAAAATAATGGAAAGCCTCACAATCTTTTCACCAAAACCCTTTGAAATTCATCATAGAAAGTAAACTCCTGCCAGGATGCTGACTACTCTGGAGAAGAATGAAGGACGGACCCTGCCCCCCTCCCCCAACAATGAACAGACCTCAGCACAATTAGAAAACACTCAGGCTTTAGTAGAAGCATTGTATAATTAAGTTCATCTTGGCAAAACATTGAAGAAAATGACTTGTAAGATTTTGCTAACGTATTTCCATGTGCAAATGTGGCCACAGCACAATGACGGCCTTGCATCCTATGCTGATCAAGTGATTGTTTCACTATTAAATTTCCACTGTGAGTATAAGTCTTAATTACCTGCTATTGATCAGGTCTTCTGTCACTTTACACAAAGCTGGACAACATGGTGACAACAGTGATCTGACATCGTCATGGCCCATTTCTATCAGCCACACAAGCAGCAGGAAGGAAACTCAGTATAATGCTCAATTCTTCAGATAACATTAAATACAGCTTCACCTTCATTCTCCAAAGTGAAATACAAGCAGGGAGAAAGGTTGCATCCTTGGGTTTTAGCTTCTCTCTTCTACACACTAAGCTTCTTAATGAAGATGGGAAAAAAACAGAACCGTGAAAGATACAGAAAATCATTACAACTAGTCCTTTAAGGCTGAAAGCACCTTACACTATGTTTTTGCCTTTTGTTCTCATGGCAACTGAAAAAGACTCTACAGTAGATGCCTTTCAATTGGGTTTTATTTGATGTATTCCTGTTAATTAGACCCAGTCTTAGGACTGTTTCTGGGGAGGATAACCACAGTGGTGACCCATTTTCATCACATCATATCAAGTGCACAATCGACACCATTTCTCCTTGTTCATATTAAACTTCATCAACAGGTTGAGTGTTCATCAAGCTTCCTCACTGTAAAGTTACCTTATCTTTCCATACAGTACTGCTTGAAAGGAAGTAACTATGCATATAACAGCACTCAATGTAACATGGGAATTCTTTGGCATGGGAAATTGATCTATTCTTCTATATTAGTTCAATAATTCCAATCTGTCATCCACTCAATTATGTTGATATGAACTCATTCATAGCTGTTTTATGTTTTGGGTCATAATCCATTATGACTGTATTCTGATCATTTATTTATTTTTGTTTTCTTGAGGTAGGATCTCACTATAGGCCAGACTTACCTGGCACTCACTCTGTAGTCCCAGGCTGGACTCCAACTCACAGTGAACCTCCTAACCTCTAGTTCCCCAGCGCTGGGATTAAAGGTATGCACCTCCATACCTGGACACCATTACTAAATTATGTTATTTGCATTGTTCTGACTTTGGTTCATTCATTCAGATGACTAACCATTACTGCTCAAAAAGTCCAAGTCTTAAAAAACAATAAAGGCCTCCCTCAGAGACCATCACAACAAAGAAAAGCTCAAGCAGACATACAGTGAAATGTAATATGGTTGCCTGGGTGAAATTTTAGTACAAAAAATTAGGTAAAAATAAAAGGATTATCCCAGTCTGTGCTTCAGTTAATAATAGCACAAACTGTATGGGTATTCCCTTTATATTTACCTAATATTGTTTTATTATTAAATAAAGTTGTAAGTGCATTTGTCACAATTTAACAACTTTATAAAATGAGAGTAACGGGGAATACTGGTTATTGGGTACACAGGGATTCTTTACGTTTTTAGAAATCTCAATGTGTTCTGAAACAAAAGGCTGAAAAGAAATGGCAATGCCTTTAGTTTCCATTCAGCAGAAATATAAAGGAGTTAAGGATCTGATCTGTGAAGAGATCCTTCCTGCCTTCCACACTTGCAGAAAGAGCAGCACGTTTCTCAGCATACACTGAAATATTGAAGATCTCCAACTCTAAAGTGACTTTCAAACCTCCCAGAAGAACTCTTTGTGTCTGTTTCCAAGTTACCTTAGTAACAGCCTTCTGCAACTGCTCCTCTGCAAAGGGACACCTGACAAGTTAAATTAGGGCCACTCTGTAGGAATAAGCTCCCCATAGGACTAAGGTCACATGAATAGGGTAGGGCTGTTTCACAGCCATGAACACCATCTTGCAGGTCTCTGATTATCTGTGCTTGGATCTGAAGCCTATTAGTGTCTATTCGGAAATTCACCTTGATAGTCACTTAAACATTTCCTGGGAGAAGCCCTACCCATGCAGAGAACATTATCTCTTCTCTATGATGACTCAGCATAGCCAGCCCCAAATTGCATTGACCTCTCTGATGTCCATGTCACATACGGTAGAGATAGTCAATTAGGATGCCCAGATCACCCTAAGCTTCTTTATGCACTGGAGATTAACAAGATTTTTTTTTCTAGCTACACTAAATGTACTTCTGATTTGTGTCTCTGTGTAGTGCTCTCTATTTCTTGGCCCATTTATTTCTAGATTTGTAGCTTTTCCTTTCAACATTCACTTTTCTTAGGCACAATCCTTAATTTGCATTAGAAGAAATAAATAAGTTATTGCTTTTAAAATGCTGAAAACTGGGGCTGAAGAATATCTCTGCAGGTAAAGTGTTCATTGCACAAGCATAAGCAAATAAGCAAGCAAGTTCAGATTCCTGAATCCTCCTAAAAGCCAGGTATGGCAGTTTACACCTATAATTTCAGCACCAGATAGTGGAGAGGGTTTGCTGGGTAGGCATTTTAGCTAAATTGGTGATCTTAAGACCAGTGAAAACAAACAAACAAAACTCTGTTTCATTAAAATAAAAGGGAGAGAGACTATGGAAGACATCTGTGGTAGTGAGTGTATGGCCTCATAGATTTGGCTTGAATCTTGAGTCTTCAGTGGGTGGAGCTCTACTGAGGAAGAGGAGGTATCACTGGGGACAAATCTTGACATCCAGTCCTAAGGAGTGTTAGGGGTTGGATCTTAGGTCCAGGGAAGTGAAGTTTGAATTCTGGTGGTTTTTGTGGTACTGGCTGTTAGTGGTATCTCTTTGTTTGGTGCTAGGAAAGGAAGCCGACTTCTTCTTCAATTCATGATGTTCCCCTGGATTTGTAAGCCTGAAATAAACCCTTTTCTCCCATAAACTGAATTTGGTTGGATGTTTGTCTCAGCAAGGAGGAGCTGACTGACTTCAGCAACATCCAACATCAACCTCTGGCTACCATAAATATGCACACACATTTGAGTTTACACACTTATTACCATACTTGTATAGAATTGTACAATACATAGTTTCATTTTTTATTTTATTTATTTGAGAGAGAGAGAGAAAGAGAGAGAGAGAGAATGGAAATGCCAAGGTCTCCATCCACTGCAAACACACTCCAGACACATATACCCTCTTGTGCATCTGGCTGTATATGGGCACTGGGGAATCGAACTCAGGTCCTTCTGCATTGCAGACAAATGCCTTAACTGCTAAGCCATCTCTTCAGCCCTACAGTTTCCTTTTTTTTAATGCTGAAAATTTAAAATAGCTCTGAGATTTTCTACTTAGAGAGTGATTGGAAATTAGGCATACTTACAGCATGATCAAAAGGGTGCCCCTAAAATATGCTGAGCATGTAATAGTCACTTTTTCTCAAAAGTTTGGCTAGATATGCATCTCTGTATTCACCTCTCCCCACTGCACAAAGAAAATTCTGTTATCAAGGCTGAGAGTACCACTTATGGATATATAAGCAAATATTTAGAGGATGGTTCTTCAGTGGTGAAGGCCCCTGGTGAATTGCCTACATTTCAGTAAATAATCCCCATACCCATGCTCATGCAAGCAGCCCTAATTTAAAACTTTAAAGAAGGGCTGGAGAGATGGCTCAGAGGTTAGAGCTTGCTTGCAAAGCCTGACAGCCTAGGTTACATTCCCCAGTACCCATGTAGGGCCAGATGCACAGTGGTGCATGTGTCTGGAGTTTGTTTGCAGTGGCTGGAGCCCTGGTTCACCTATACTTACTCGGCCTCCTTCATTGTCTCTCTCAAATAAATAAATAAACAAAAATATTCTTTAAAAGTTTAAAGAAAATACATGAAATCAGAAATGGAAATAGTTGGGAAGGAGTTTGGGGGAGTAGAGGTGGTTAAGTGAGGGTAATGTGGAGTGTATGTGGTCAAAATACATTATATACATGCATGAAATTGTCAAAGAATAAAAATTAATTTTTTAAAAAATGATTAATTTTTTTTTTAGTACTTTCAGAAGGCCACATGCTCTCTTTAGAGAATCAGGATAAATGTGCAACTGGAAAGATATAGGAAACACTTGCTTCGCCTGGGCAAAGTCTTTCCAGGAGAATCTATGCTATGTACTGTGAATCAGCTACAAGGTGGAGACCTCATCTGACAAGTCCCCAAGACTTACCATAAAATCCTTGGGGTCCCTCATTCAGAGAAGCCATGCTCACAACTTCACTAACCTGGTTATTTTTAATTTGTATCAGCTGGGCTGAGACTCCTGTAGCCAGTAATGTCTAGGATTGGTGCTTCTGAATGGTACAGGTTTCTGCATGGTAAGAATTGTTCTCCTCTCATCCTCAATATATTCAACATGCTGTCCTATTTATAGGGGCTATAGAGACAGCCATTGCAGAGTCTAGAAAGAAAGGCTTAAGCAGGTGATGTGCATTTGGCACGCCAAGTCTCTTAATTCCCCAAATCCACATGCTGCCAACAAAACATATAAATCAGTACTGCCACGAATAAGTTTGAACTTCTGTTTAGATTCCTCATTAAGCTAACGTGTCTACATTTAACACTCTAATCACATTCCTGGCAGGAAGACGAGCAGTGGGATGGAAAATTAGAGAAGCCTAGTCTACTGCTCCTCTCCGCATTGCCATTTGATGACAGAAGCCCGGGGCAAGATGCAGAAGGCTTCTCAGCCTCACTTTCCTGACTTGAAAGCTAGTTTTTATTCCTGGTTTTTTTTTTACAATTTAGTGAATTAAAGTAGAAATTGTGCACATTAACATAGTTAACTCTGATGAGTTTCTGTCATTAGCCATATTAATGACAAAGGGCCATTTTCCTAAGCAGTTTAGCAGTGTTGTAACTTGTTCCAGAATGGGCTCCTTGGCAAGGAGACTACATATGCTAGTTACCTACATCTTAGGTAGCCTGTCTGGTATTTGGAACCACGAGAGTATGAATACAACACTGGGAGCAGTCTCTGGATTGTCTGCACCATAAGCTAACCGTGTCCCTGATGACCTTCCTTTTCCAGAGAGATTAGCAGGACCCAGGCTCATTGACCATGGAATTGAACACTGCCACCTCAATGAGGGATCTATAACCAAACCCTGGACCCAACATTTCCCAGCTGCTCCAGGTCTTTACAGGAAACTCTTGAAAATATTACACACCCAAATCCAAACCTGCTCTGTATCTCATCTTAGTGAGTTTAGTTTTATTTTTATATGCATGTATATATATAAAGTGATATAATATATATGACATATAATAAGGTGACCTCCATTGGAATGAGGCCCATACTATACAGACACTGGCGTGCCTCTCATAGGGAGATTGCAAGACTAGAGGCCATCCATTAGCTTTGGCTTATTGACCGTGGCCTTGTGAATGTCTCCCTTCCTCTGTAATGCTTATTTTTAGAGTATGCTGTGTGCTGTGCCTGACTTCTTGCTCTACTAGCAGCTTCTTTTAAGGTGTCACATGGCACAATAATATTCAAAGGGAAAAATTACACTTTGAGTTCAAAATCTGATATTTGCTAACATGTGCTTTTTGAGCCTTTAGTGTTGTTGGTTTGGTTTGGTAGCACGTGGCCTAGGACTTGCTATGTGGCCAAAGCTGCTTTAAACTCATGATAATCCTTTTGCCTTTGGCATTCAAGTGCTCGGATTACAGGTGTCAGTCACTACCAGGAGCTTTGATTAATTATTGTTTTTCTCTTTTTTGCTGTTGTGTGTGTTCACATGTGTGTGAATGAGGATGTGTGCATGCCATGGCATGTTTATGGATGTCAGAGGACAACGTTCAGGGTTGGTCCTTACTGTCCACCTTATTTTGAGTCTCTCATTGATTCTTATTCATAACTCGTTGGCCAGTGGGTCAGTCACTGTGAGCTCATGGGAAATTCTCCTGCAACCCTGCTCCACCTTCTGTCCTCCTACAGGTATGCTGGGATCACAGAATCCTGCCATAACTTCTAGCTTTTACCTAAGTTCTGGAGCTCTCAACTCACATACTTGTGCCCTTGGGTGTGGTGTGTTTTATCCACTGAACCACAGTTAACTGAGTGTCATCTATTCTAAAGTGAGATGAATCACCATGTTAATATAATTTAGATATTATGCTAACTGTAAATCACAGGGTCTAGGTCTTGGCACAAAGCATGAACTCAGCCTCTAAATTCTGCCCTGTGACTTTTCAGCAGCTCCCGGGATCTCCCACCACATTTGACTGTTATTTACAACACTGAGACAAAATGACGTCACTAAAGGAGAGAAAAGTGGTGAAGATTCATGGCAACAAGGATGTGAAAACAAAGGGCTAAAACCACACAAATGATTCCATTAGAGCAAGGGTGCAAGACATCAAGAAACCACCATGGTTTCTTCTACTATTTATACTCAGATGTCAACATTAACTCTAAGCTGTCTAAGGAGACGGTAGTTACAGATACTTTTTCTCTATCTCTTGGTCCCTAAATAGATGACTTGTATGATTTCTTTACCTTTGAGTTCTGTCTCCTATTCAACAAAGGCATAAAGAGAAGTCATGGGCTCAGTGGCACTTTACCACAATAGGTACTTTGCCTTTGGGAAGCGTCACTGTTCCGACAAATTCTTCCTCAAGTTAAGTGGTAACACGCCTGCAGACACTGACTAGATCATTTGGAAGCTTACATTCACAGTTATGTGACTTAGATGAACATGTTAGTAATTGTCATTATCAACTTGACTGGCTTTAGAATCGCTTAGGAGATTTCTGTGAAGGTGTTCTCAAAGATGTTTGATTGTGATTTCACCATCCCATTGGCTGTGGCTCAAATGAGTATAAAGGGAGAGAGAAGAAAGCATGCTGAGCACCAGCATCCATAGCTCCTGCTTCCTGATGGTTGATGTGATGTAAGCCGTGCCTCCCACTCCCTCACCACGCTTTTTCCCTATTTTGATGGGCTATATTCTTCTATGAATATACCGTGAGACTAAAGAAAGCCTTCCTCCTTGAAGTTGTTTCTTGTCAGTATTTGGTTATAGCAATAAGAAGTGACCAATACAATGGGCTAAGAAAATGTCACCAGCATAAATACTCTGGAATTCAATTTGGGGAAACTCAGACCTCTTTAAATGGGTGCAGTAATTTTCAACTGTCAGAACAAAGAAAGAATTGTTACTAATAGTCTTGTTTTAAGAGAATGAGAAAACAGAGTCCTACATAGGCCAGAATGAGATGAGTGACACACCATAAATATGAAACAACATTCTCTTAGCCTGAAAACAAAGTGTATCTCAGGTTCCAGTTCTTTTCTGAGTCATCTGATCTGTTGACTGTAAATACCCATTTGTAAATGACATATTCAGAATTAGAAGTGCAGGCAGAGCATATTAAATGTCAGATCAAAAGGCAAGAAGCTTTATTATTATTGGTATGTATCCTCAAAGCTGCACTGAGTTCTCCATTTTTACATTATATTGACTCTTCCCGTATACCTAAATCCACAAATAATAAATTCCTATTTAAGTTTTTTATATTTCAGGGTATCTTGTTATAGTGCAGCAAGGCTCAAATATAAAGCTGGGATTGGTGGTGAACACCTTTAATCCCAGGATTTGGGAGGCAGAGGTAGGAGGATTGCATGAGTTCGAGGCCACCCTGAGACTACATAGTGAATTCCAGGACAGCCTGGGCTAGAGCAAGACCCGACCTCAAAAAACCAAAAAAAAAAAAAAAAAAAAAAAAAAAAAAAAAAAAAAAAAAAAAAAAAAAAAAAAAAAAAAAAAAAAAAAAAAAAAAAAAAAAACACCAACAACAACAAAAAAAAACTTAAAGGATTGAAGAAAAATGAAATGTCCCTTCTAAGATAAGCCTCATATAAAGGCAGGTAATTCTTGTAAATTATATCATCAATTTATATGAACTCTGTAGTTAGACAACACATTTACACACTGCCTCTGGGAAGTACATGGTCATGGACAACTAGTATCATACTTATGCAAGATACAGTTTTCATGTGCATGATTCAATTCACTATGGCAAGATACAGTTTTCATGTGCATGATTCAATTCACTATGAAAAAGTAAAAAAAGAAAAAAGGAAAGAAAAATCAACAGATTTGGAATAAAAATTTGTGAGCCTCATCTGTGCCTTAGTAGTTTATTAAGCTTGAAGTATTCACTCACCCTGAAGTATTTTCTCATCTCTAAAATGGAAATATTTGAACTTGGCTTTCACCAGGATTCATTTCATTTCTCTGATTCTGTGACTATTCTAACTTCATATTTTCTCAAAAATAGTATATATTGAAAATTAATTTTTTTCTTTTTAATCCTATTGAAAACCCATAAGCAAACTGGAGAATAAGGTAAGAAGAAAGAAATCTAACTGCATTAATATGGATGGTCATTTGAATGATAAATCAAATTTTCACAAAATAAGAAAAATTGAGATGTCTATTTCTGTATTAAAAATGCCATTGACATTTTGACAGAGGAAACATTGAATCTGAAGTCTACCTTGCATAATACAAACATTTTAACCATGTTAAAATTTTCAACCCACGAACATGTGATGTTATTTTCTATTTCTTTCCATTTCCATTTCTGCCTTCATTTTTGTTTTGTGGGTTTAAGTGCACAAGTATGTAAGCTCTTCATTTCTCTTATAGAGAGATAGCCCATGGGGTAAAACTGTGCTTGCTATACAAGTGGAACTAGTGGAGTTCAGATCCCTAGAACATGCAGAAGACACAGGAGGGAGAAAGCATCTGTAATCCCTGACCTCCTGCGTGAGATGAGAGGTGGAGAGGAGAATCCCTGAAGGTTGTGTGCAGGACAGACATCCTGACTTAAAGTGGAAGGTGAACGGGATCACTTGAATTTGTCCTCTGACCTTCACTCCTACCGTGGCATGCATGTGCTGGTACACAGTACACACACACACACACACACACACACAATATTTTTAAAGTTGATTCACATATTTAATTTTTTACTTAATTCTAAATTTTTTGGGGGGATAGAATTCTTACAATGAAAAACTTTTGTAGAATCAAGTACCTGTGATATGTAGGGATTAAAAACATTAACTGAGGTGTCATCCTAGAAGGAAATGGCTGTGGTTAATAAAAATTGAGATCTTAATCATCTAGGGAAAAAAAAACAGCATTCTTATTATTCCATGTGAACTTCCACACAGTTCTTTTATTCCAAATAACACAAAAATATCAAGAATACAGAAGTTTTAAGAAAAAATGATTAAAGAAGTATAAATGCTTCCAAATTCAAATAATGACAGAATATCTCTAAAAAAGAGATCAAAACATTTCCCCAAGATGTTTGACATGTTTTCCTTTAATACAACAATGACTCAGTTGTGTAGAAGACTGAAATGGATTTCCATTTCCTGGACTATTTCCTTGAAAAGACACTTCTTACCATAAAAGATCTAAGATGGTTTGATGTTTAATCAGTTACCATTCTCTCTCTCTCTCTCTCTCTCTCTCTCTCTCTCTCTCTCTCTCTCTCTCTCTCTCTCTCATACACACACACTAATCAGAATTGACAAAGAGTATAAAAGAAAAAAGAAGAGTATAAAAGACTTTCTTCCCCTCCCCCCCACCAAAAGAACTTATTTTGCATCTGATTAGAGGACCCAGTCTGAGCATTCAGGTGATTGGCTTTCCTCTTTCCTGTACTGGCTGTGGAATCCCAGGAGAGAGGGCAGACCCACTTATTCCAAATCTGATCTTTCTCATCATCTCCTTTAAAACCATCACAAACAAAATAGATTTCCATTTCTCTCTCATGACATTCTTTTACTAAAAACCTGCTCTTCATAGTTAATTGTTGACGTTGTTCACTCAAATATATTCTATTCTCTTTCCATTTGCAATGATTTTGACAATTGATCAATGGCAGATGTAAACATTTTCATTGTCAGAATTAAAAAGTATGACACCTGTCTTTTTGCTGTAGAATATTCCAGTTGGCATGTCAACAAAGGGATCACAAGTAGCTACATATAGCAACAGCAGGTCTTTGACTCCTGTGAAATTAATCAGCTGGGAAATAACATACAACGAGAAGTATTCAGGGAGAGAATCTCTGGGTAGGGCTCTAAAGCTTTGGATGATGATTCCTGGATATTACAGCCTTCTTGTGTTATGAGAATTAATTCCTGGAGATAGTATTAACCCAAATTCTAGTCATACATGGAGAGGTCTAGGCTCTTGACACTGAGCAACTGTTTGTGTGAGTAACATAAAATAATATATTATAAAAAAAACTAATGTCGCTCACAAATTTTAGTTGTCTTAATTATAGTCTGCAGCTGCTGAGCCAAACTAAAAATAATGTAACTGTCACCATCAAAATGTATTTTTTTAAAGGAATGGCTGTCCAAATAACATTGCAATGAAAGCCTTAAAAGAAGAAATTTGAAGGCTCCCAATTTTAAGTGAATGACTAGATTCTATCATGCAGCTGGTGAAATTTGCTAAGATCTTAATTCTTTTGAGACATGAAAATATGCCATCAAGAACCAAGTCCTCAGCTGAGAAGACGGCTCTGTTGATAAAGAGCTTGTGCAAATCCTGGGAGCGGAGCTTGGATCCCCAGCAACCACACCTGCCATCAGGGCTCTGGGAAGTCAGAGACAAATGGATCCGCAGGGCTTACTTACCAGCTGGCTAGTCTAGTCTAATTGGTGAGCACTGAGTTCAGGAAGATGCCCATCTCAACAAAGGAAAGGTGAAGAGTGAAAGAGGAAGCTTCTTGATGACTCTGCCACTGCCTGCACACATGCACATGTGCACACACATACACATGTACTCACAAACACACATATACATAGACACTGCATGTGCACCACACATAGGCACAGACACAAAACAAACCATTTCATCTATAAAATCATGAACCTCTGTATTTGATGCAATCACAGATTATTCATAATGTATTTGCAATGTATTTTCTGAGGTTTTTTTTTTTTTTTTTTGAAAGATTTCCTTCCTTTGGGGGGCCTTAAGATGTATATCATCTTTCCTCACTTTTTTTCCATCCAATATAATATAATTATTTTGGAAATAAATAAAGGACAAAAATGGAAAAAAAAAGCCAAAGAAATATAAATTAAAAACCTTAAGAGTTTTCATTTCAATTGCCAAGTCTTCAATAGAGGCTTTGAGCAGCTGTCACCACAGTTTATAGATTTGTCATTCAACAGCAAATGCAGCATAAATAAGTTTTATTGTATGCAAAAGAATTTAGTAGAGCCTTTTGGCGAAAACGGCAATATTAATTGATACCTTTGTAAATTCAAGTAATTATACTTTGTTTTTCATTATTTAGGTTGTCATTTGACATTTCTTATCCCTAAGACATAGGAAAAGATTTATACTTATAATATCAAAGTAGTTGTAAGGTGGTAAAAAATTCTACCATGTAGAGACTTTCTGTTTTGTAATAGACTATGGGCAGACTATTTTTATATCTATCAAGTTTGTAGTATTGCAGCCTATGTCAAAATATTAATATATGTTTTTACTTTCTAAAATCATACCAAGCAGAAGTCTGAATAACTGGTCTGTTAAGAAGCAATATTTGAAGAAGAAATGCATTCTGCATGTTTTATAATCAATTAGGAGCTAAAAACAAAAGATACTTAAAAATATGTGATTGTACTGTGATAATAAATTGAATTCTGAAGAGAAAAGGTAGTCTTAAATGTTTGCAATGTAATATTTTCCTCTTCACGAAATGAATGCATTTCTTCAGAACAACCAATAGAATACAGAAAAGGAAACAAAATGAAAGTATTCTCTCACATCCTGTCAGCTGGCCTATGGTTGAACAGTGCAGACATTAGCTATGTCCTCGAGAGAAACAGCTTCCTCTACATCTTGTCAGCTGCATGGTTACAGAGCTGTCATGAGACCGTGGAAGAGGACGGGCCAATTTTGAGATAATAAAAATAAATGTCTCTGTAGGACTCAGCATGATGGAGAAGCACCAGGATTCCTTTCTAGCTAGTGCAGAGGAGAGAGCTATTTTTAGTCTCAGATTTACCTTGGAGTCCATTAGCAAGCTAAAACCCCTTGCAATTTAGGCATAATCCTAAATACAGTCTGATTTAGGATGTAAGTGAGGATGAGGCCGTTGTTAAAATGACTCAAGTGGTTGAACCGTAAAAACAGGGACCATCAGCCTGACGACTTGTGAGATACTGGGAATTGGTTAACTTAATGGAAGTGTCAGCTACCCCAGAGGCTAAGGAAAGTGTGCAGACTCAGAAACTCTTGGACTTGCAAGATTCAGTGTATGGTGTAAAATAAGTAACACTTCCACATTGCTGTGCCCAAGGCTGTTTCTTTTCAGTCTTGAGAGAAGCCTCCAACCCACTGGATTTGCACAAGTGTTCTTTCTCAGGCAAGAGAAGGAAATCTTATTCAGCTGCACTGATTTTCCTCAGGCCTTGGTCTCAGGGACCTTGGATTCTCTGCTATGGACTAAGAAAACAAACCTCTTTGCCCTCCCAATAAACCAAGGACATATCCAATTACAGAAGCATGGGCTCTATAAGTTTCATAGGCTAGACAACTTGAAACTACACTCAACCCTAAATATGATCCATTTAATCACCTAAGGACATTCTTGTTTCAAATTCTTAAACATGAATTTGTAATGAATAACAAAATTCATTTTTTGAGGAAGGTAGAGATTCTTGTAAAAATCCATTTTTAATTTCTTTTGATTTTTTAATTGTAGTGTATTTTTTCATTTTTATTCTTGTATAGAATGTCTTTATATCTTTTAATTAGTAAATTTTTTATCACAAACACTTTGGTGCATTTTTGCTTCTTTTCATGTGACATTATAGAAACAGAAAATTTGAATTTAGATAAATTTATCAAACTTTTCTAACTATCTAATAAATGCCTTTATTTCCCAGTGATTAATACAGATTTTTGAAGTTATTTACAAAGGTCCCAGATAAAGATTTCTCTATTTCTATAAGTAGTTTTCATATTTTCAGACAAATTTAATCATACTTTATAAAAGTTCAATGCATATATTTCAATATATAGTAGTACAAGTCTATACCTAGCCCATCCTCTTTTCCAAAATCTTTTCAGCTATTATTCTTTATTCTTTCATGTGAGCTTTAAGCCAAGCTGTCATCTCAAAAAATTAAAAGTAAATCCTACTATACAGTAAACATATGTTAAATATATACAGTAAACTGGGGAAATTGCAATCAATAATGCAGTCGTTCCATTCCAAAAAAGAATAATAAAGCTTTTCTGTTTCTTTCTTTGGTTTTTCTCGTGTAAGACAGATCTAGATTTTATTATTACCATTTATAATTTATTATTGTTTCTATATAATTCTGTAGCTAGATCTCACATCCTGGGAGTTTATGGAGCTATAATTCTCATAATGTAATTTTATTGAGTTTTTAAAAATTTTTTGTCAACAATACACAAAGGGGGAAGAAAAAAAGAAAAAAAAACCTGGTTACCTCTGGTGCAGTTCATACCCCCTATCCTATGGACAGATCCAGTATGTGCACTGAGGAAGGACCCCAGTGGGTAGGGGCAGAGAGGAGGGAAACGAGGACACATTCACAAGATTTGATCATACAATGTATATACTTATTCATAATAAGGACATTAAAAAATAAAAGCTAAAATAAATAGTTAAAAAACTCAATAAGAAAAATAACAACAATGACAACTAAACATACTGAGCCCATGACCAGAAGTCAGTTTCATTGTTATTTTTTGGTGTTTTTAAGGCAGGGTCTCACTCTAGCCCAGGTTGACCAGGAACTCTTTCTATAGCCCCAGGCTGGCCTTGAACTCATGATGATCCTACCTCAGCCTCCCCAGTACCAGGACACCACTTAAGATTCTAAACATTAGATACAGGCTGATTTTCAGTAAGCTTTTCTGCTCTTAAATCCATGTTGGTTTTTTAGGTTGGTGGGTTGTGAAAGTTGGGCTGAAATGAATAAATAAAGAAATTATGACGGGGGTGGGGCTGGAGAAATGGCTCAGTGGCTAAAGGTGCTTGCTTGCAAAGCCTAATTGCCCAGATTTGACTCCCCAGTACCTTAGTTCCTTTGCAGTGGCAGGAGGCCCTAGTGTGCCCATATGCACTCATAACCTCTCTCTTTCTCTTCCTCTGTGTCTCAAAGAAATAAATATTTAAAAAATAATATAAGTAAATGAATAAACGATGTGAGGAACTGAATGGATACTGAGGGAAGGAAATCCTACCTTTAACTCTTTAATCCTCAAGGTGAGTTTCAAACTGGGTGTAAGGGATGCAGCCAGATTGTCAGTGACTAGGAAGTGGCCCAAGCCAAACAGGAAATTACTGCTAACAGCAGCTGGTTTGTCTTCTTGTTGCTGACAAGGCCAGCAAGGGGCATCTGCTGTCCTCAGAGGAAACACCTCTGTCCCTCAGCGATCAGCTCCACGTCTAGGTATGAATGAACTAAGACTTGCACAGGAATGTGGTTTGCACTGCAGAAGCAAGGGCCATGTTTAAGTATCTGAAATTCCTGGTGTTGCTAATCATTGTAATTTCTGCTTCAATCAAACACACAAATCATATCACTGAAACATTTGGAACCACATGAGAATCTTCGGGTCTGAAGCAGCTTGGCAGAGGACAGCTATTTTGAAAGGGAGCCTGAAGCACAAGATGTGCTAACACACTACTGTCATTCCAGCACTGAAGAGACTGAGGCAGGAGGATTGGACTACACGGCAAAGTCCAGGCAGGGCCATGATACAGAGTGAGACAGTCTTCTAAACTAAAAGCAAAACCCAACAAGAGGCCCATCGTTTTATTGCATCACTGGAACTCTTTCTGCAGTATCTACAAGTCAGTGGAGCATCAGTGACTCAAAGCTATCTCTAGGAAGATTGGACCTTTCTCACTGATATTTTCAGATAAATACAGAGGAGAGCTCTTCTCTTATGACCCACCATTTTTCTACTTACTGTTGGAACTACTACAATACAGCAAAATTAACAAGGCAAAGTGAGCTTGTCTTTTATTCTTTACTACAAAAAAGCATGTTGAAATTAAAATTTTCTGATTATGAAAATCACAGAATGAGTCCATTAGCTTAAGAAGCAAGTCATTTAGTGGGTATTCAATGAATCCCAACCATGAACAAGTTACTGTGCTTTACAGAGGATTCATATATGTAAACAAACTTCTCTTTACCTCAATGTGTAAAACTCAATAAATTAATTAGTTGATACACAACATAGAAGGACAAAAGTTCTATGGTCAGCTGGCAATAGTACTCCGTGGAAAAATAACAGCTGCAATATTTTAAAGTAATTTTGTTTTGTTAAAAAGAATGATGCTATAAAACAACTTACATAACCCATCCAGAGAGGACAATATTGACAACAGAGTTACCAGAATATACACCAAAATAGTAAAGAAACATATATGCAACCATTGATGAAAATGACATGGTCCTAACAATTTTCTCAAGATACTCTTACTATCTTAAGAGTAATTTTCTTAAGATACTCTTAAGCTACTAAATTAAAACTAAAAGCTGGGTGGTAATCATATGGAGATTAATTTTCTTATAGACCAAACCTTCAATAATGACAAAGCTAAGTGTGGATTGAGAAGATCTTCATGTTCTCCATGGACATGATGTGAAGTATTGCACAGGAGGAGAAGGTCAGGGTGTACAAGGACTTGAACAGAGACACTCTGGGATGACTGGATTCATAAAGGAAACACCATGGAGTTCCCAAATGGAGAGTATGGAGATATGAGAGGTTAGATGGCAATTTACTTTGAATATTTGTGAAAACAATATTTATATGCATAAAACAGTATGAGATGAATGCCTGGAGGAGGGAGCATGGGAGTCTGCTCTTCCTGGAACAGAAGACATGGGAAAGAGACAGGTAGAAAGCTGAGACCAGCTGCCTCTCATGAACACAGCTTTTCTTGGTCACTGAGGGATTTAAGCAGAGGATCACATGATCAGAATTGTTTTACAAGAAGGAGCTTGGCTGAGGTGCTGATTTAGAACCAGGAGAGCTTAGAAATGGGGAAAGCAGAATCATGTTACAAAGGTCAGGGGATTTGGCCACCAGAGCCTTCAGCAAGTGTCAAGAATGAGGACGGAATTAGTGTGTACAAACACATTAGAGAGGAGAAACCAATATACTAAGTGATGTCATGATTCTGAAATGTATGAATACCTTACTGTTTGTGCTATTATTACAATTTATAAACCACAGAAATTTATTTACGACCGTTTCAGAACTTTGAAATTCAAGTTCAAGGCCTGGCACTGTTTTTAGTGAGGCTTTTTCTGAACTGTCACATGGTACAAAGTGGTACTGTATGTAACTAGCTCTTGGCAACATTGTTTTGTAAGGCTGCTAATCCCTTTCAAATGGATTTTTGAAAAATAATTTATTTATTTGCAAGGAGAGAGGGAGAGGGAGGGAAAGAGAAAGAGAGAGACAGACAGAGAGAGAAGAGAGAGAGAAATGAGTATGCACCAGGGCCTCTAGCCGTTGCAAATGAACTGCATGGACCACTTTGTGCATCTGGCTCTGTGTGGGGACTGGGGAATCCATCCCAGGGATTTAACATTACAGGCAAGCACCCCAATCACAGGCAAGTGTCCCAATCACAGACAAGCACCCCAAACACTGAGCCATCTCTCTTGCCTTCAGGTGAATTTTGTTATGACTTAATCCACTCCTGAAGACCCTAACTCAACACTGCCACATTTGTGTCTTTCCACATGTGAATTTTGAAGGACACTCAGAAAATAACAAGAAAGAAAACAGCCCCAAATGTTAATTCTGTGTACACATGGAGAGATGAAGAGATTATTTCTCTGTGTTTTCCAACAAGAACAATATATCACTTAGATGATAAAAAGAACAATTAATGCCAACACTGTCTGGTGGCATTTAAGTACTGAGAGTTGAAGCCATGTGTGAAAGGGTTGCAAAAGCCAACTGTTAAAGCTGAGCTTGCTTAGGGTCAGGAGCATTCCTTTCAGCACAACTTAGAGTTCTATTTCAATATTTGGGTTGAATTGTCCAGCCAGATTTTTTCCATTACAGCTCCTTTGTCTGAGATTTCATCACCTGTAGATTTACAGATTATATCTAGTGCCCTAGGTATCAATATCTGTGGTCCTTAATGCTCTCACATGAAGAAAATGATCTTTATCTTATATAGATTCAATACATGACTAGGTTCTATTGAGATCTCAGTTTGTGTCTCCCTTTTCAGACAATTGCCATTAAAATAACTAACTGTAATTGAGTAGTTACTGTGCAATGTTTATTAATGTACATGTATTATTTATGGAAATTCTCACAATAGCTCCTTGGCATCCCTGCCACAATCCCCATTTTATTAAGAGGGAAGCTGATATTTAAAGAAAGTTACCTTGTTCAAGAAGGAAACATAGTCAACAAGAAGTAAGGATTATATCACTCCAATTTTGAGATATATATATTTGGTTTTTGAGGTAAGGTCTCACCCTAGCCCAGTCTGACCTGGAATTTACTATATAGTCTCAGGCTTGTTTTAAAGTCATGGGGATCCTCCTACCTCTGCCTCCCAGGTGCTGGGATTAAAGGTATGCACCACCATGCTTGGCTAATTTCTATATCTTTTCAACTTGTTTAGAATGGAGTTAGGCAATCTATCCTGAAATTATATATGTACCCTTGAACCTAAAGGGTACATGGAGAGTTAAGTTGTTCTCAGGAAAGTATAGATATGATTACTTATATGTGATTTTAAGTAAAATTAAATTAAGAAAGTTCTAAATACCAATGTCTCCGTGATAAGTCTTTTACTGTGTGAGTAAGAAAAGTGAGAGCCAGGCATAGTACACACACACACTATAATTCCAACATTCCTCAGATGGGCAGAAAGAGAACTAAGAAACTTGAGTCTAGCTTGGACTATATAATTCCAGTTACATTATGTGTGCTCAGAGTGACACCAGGTCTCTCTCTCTATCTCTCTTTCTCTCTCTCTCTTTCTCTGTCTCTCTCTCCTCTCTCTCACACACACATGATGGGGCAGGAGAAAGAGAGAGAGACTGGATTCTTATACAAATGTACATATATTTGGTTATTTACATCACACTGAACTCTATAATAACTAAGGTGACTCTGAAAATTCTCCATAAACATTCAAATGCTTTGAAATTTATCCAGAATTCTCCTGCAAACCTTCTCACGCTTGGCTCCTTGGCCACAGTAGATGAGCATTCCAAGTCTATTTCTAGGGTGGTGCGTGCAAGGTATTTGGTAAAGCCAGGGCTCTGAACTCCCATTCCAACTAAACAGGATTATACTTGTAAAAGGCTTCTAAACCATGATGAAAAGAGATTATAATATTAGTGCTTTTGCTTTTCAGAGTAATATATTTCTGGGTAAGCCCAAAGGTTGAAATGCTAAAACTCATACTAAGGAACTATACTATTTCTAGTAATTTTTCCCCTAAGGATAAAGGAAAGGTTCAGCCTGTATGTTTTCAGCTCCCTCCAAAGTCTTTTATCTCACCTTTCATTTATTCAACATTTCTCATAGCTTTCTCCAGTGCCTTAAAGCTCCCACATAGGCAAGAAATAGCTTGTGATCTTGGCCTGAGAAAGAGAAAGGAGTGTTAGGTGGATGGAACAGCATGTGCACTGACCTGCATGCAAAGCAGAGCTTATTGTGTTTAAAGAATCAAAAGCAGACCTGGGGAATTAGGGCAGAATCAGCAGGTTTACGAATTTTGACACTCCCAATATATATAATAGGAGAGCAAGCAGGTAGTCAATGGCCTTTTTTTTTTTTTCCCCTCAGCAAAATGAGGACACATCACTGGATTTTAAACCGAATAAAAATTATAATTTTTAAAGATTTCTCTGGCTGCATGTGGAAGAGGTCAGATGGAATGGTCACGTTCTTTCTTCTTCCTCTCGCAGTCTCTTTCATTTTTTAATCAGTCTTACTTGCTTTATATAAAATATAATGTATACTTTCAACTGCATGGATAAACACACCTGAATGCTGTACACACCTATGGGTGGCTTACATCACCCATACCTTTGATCCTGCCAAGCTCTTATATAGTCTCTTGCAAGCCTTCTCATCACCTTCAGACAAACCACCAATGTGCCTTTTGTGCGCATTTTCTAAATGTTATCAGTTTGGCTGTAAGGATTCTTCTGAATCAGGTGTAGGCTCAGCATAGTACTTTTAAAAAATATTTTCTTTATTCATTTCATTTTCAAGCAGAGAGATACAGAGAGAGAGAGAGAAAGAGAGAGAGAGAGAGAACACCAGGGCCACCAACTTGTGGGTCTGGCATATGTGGGTACTGGGGAATTGAACCCAGGTCCTTAGGCACTGGAGGCAAGTGCCTTAACCGCTTAGCCATCTCTCCAGCCCCAGCATAGTGCTTTTGAAATTCATTCACATGCTGTATACATCTTTAATATAATCCTTTCAGTGACACATTTAATTCTCTTTTATGGGTCAAAGTTTCTTCTATTTTATTTATGACAAATTTTGCTTTTCCCATTATGTATCTGTGGACATTTGGCTTATTTTACAGTTTCAGTTATTCTTAAAAAATGGTGCTGTGAACATCTTTGTGTAAATATTTGTGGGACATAAAATTTTATTACCATTGAATAAGCATATGGGAATAGAATGTGTGGAGCCTATGGTGAGATTATATTTAACTGTATCAATAACTGAAAAGCGTTTTTCCAAAGGGGTGGTTGTATTCCCAGAAGCAATATGCTCATTCCAATGGTGCCTTACCCTCACCAACACTGAGCATTGTCCATCTTTCAAAGTTTAGACATGTCAGTGGGTGTGTGGAAATATCTTGTTGATGTTTTAATTCACATTGTTCTAAGAACTAATGATGTTGAATTCATTTTTTGTGTAGTTTCTAGCTAATGATATATCTCCTTTGATAACTGTTCTTAAATTTATCTAGAGGTTTTTTGTGTGTGTGTGATTGAATTTCTTGTTCTCTGATTAGTTGTAGGGATTTTTGAAAATTCTCAATTCTTTTCAAAGTATGTGTTGTATCTTTTGTATTGAAGCTTGTCTTTTGGATTTTTATGTGATATCTTTGTATGGGAACATTCTTCAATGCTGACAAATGAATGACACTCATCAAAAGATTAGCTAAAGGGCATAGCTTGATGGATGGATAAAAATATGACATTTGCATTGTAGATAGAAATGTGGATTTTAAAGTAAGGCTATATGCAGTGTGCTCTATGACCCAAACAGAAACAAATTAGAAATCAACAAAATAAGATTCATAGGAACTTCTCTCCCATTTCTGTAAATTAATATAAACTTCTGAATAATTCATGAACCAATTAACTTTGACAATTTTTGTGTGAATTTTAATTTTTTTAACAAAGGACAAGTGTCAAATACTTTTGCAAACTATTTTATAGTATCTTGCAAGGATGAAATGAGATGACAGATGATATTGTTATTTTGATTAAGTGACCTTGTAATACACATGCAACATGCTCTGGAAATCAAGATGTTTAAACCCTTTGTTAAAATTGTAAACCTTTTGTGGTCACAGAAGGAAACTACATGTCAAAGTGAAATAATCACGATCACTTTGGCCTCTACTTCTGGCTTTCTAAACTAGGTGAGGCTTCCAAAGCCTGTGATTGATGGCTGCCTGAAATCCTACCAACAAACCCACAAACTTCCTGTATTTTTCCACACATATAGGAGAAGAAATCATGAGTATTGAGAGAACTGGGTAATACTGTGTTGTGGAGTGGAAACAGAAAAGCTAAAATCAGTAAGGTTGCTAGTGCTTTTAGGATTCCTACAAGTACAATCTTCCTCTTTTGAGCTTTTCATTGTTCCTATTTCTTCCCTTCCTGTTCTTTGTGATCAACTTTCCCTTCCTCCTGCATTGAATTCTCATCTACATCTATTCTTACCCCATGGTGATATTCAAGTTCCTTGGGAAATTCCAAATTTATTTTAAATTTTCAAGAATGGTCTTCATGGTTAATGCCAGAATAATTAAATGATATTAACCAGATACATTCCTGCTCCCTTCAACACTAATTGCACCTTCATATTTGAAGCCCAGATGAAACCTATATGAAATGTTTTGTTGGCTGGACGTTTTCCCTCTCTGGGAACTGCCTGGAGACTGAGAGTATTCTCTGAAGTGCTTCTCGCCATTTCTTTTATTAATGTCTTGGGGTTTGGCTCAAAACGTGTATGATGTCATCCAGGATCTATTTATATCAAGGTTTATTTCACTTTCTTGGATCCCTCTTCCTTCTCTTGTCTATTCCTCAGTCTCTTCCTCAGGATTTCTCACAATGTTTCTCCTTGTCATTGGTCAGAGGCTTCAAGTCCATCTCCTAAATCTGAACATTGTTGCAAACATTACTGGCATCATGGTCTATGCTCTCTCTCCTGGTTTCCCATCTGGACTTCATAATTTGTTAATGAATAGGACACAGCTCTTCACTCCTCTCAGGCAGACACTTGTAACAGAAGAGTCACTTTTAGAAAGCCGCATTACAGGCCTGTTCAGTATATCAGTAGCTCTAGGTACAATTCACCTTCTGCCAAAAGGACACAGGAAAGTGGTAATACCTGTGTGAGTGAATTACTGTGGAGGACTCCATTACTTGAAGCAGTCCAAGTATAGAGGCAACAGGAACACCAGGGTACTTTGCAGGTAGCATGGGAAAACAAAGTAGAAAAAAAAAATCACTTAATAAGCCTGAATCAGGATGCTCCTTTCTGGAATCACAATCTTTGCCCACAAAATGGAACAAATAATCTCTGTCTAGAATAAAGTGCCATGCTCCTTCATTGATGTTGCTACCCTAGGTTTAATCACTGCATGTAATTGTAACTGGGGCGTCGAGGTTCCTTGCCAATATACCAATTCACCAATAAATTTATAGTATCCAAGGTTCTTGTCTGAGGAAAAGATGTTAATTTGGAAAATTAAAATCTATAGACCAAAGAATAGTACTTGGAGATTCTTCAAGATTAGATTAAGAAAAGGAGAAGGAAGTATAGAGAGCTTGCTCCTGCCATGTGTAAGGCAGGAAAGGGTAGAGAGCCCATGTGGGAGTAGGGGTCCCACTCCCATCCTCAGCCCAGTGGGGCTGAGACAAAGATGGTTTACCAGAGCAGGGGTGAACAGCCAAATAGAGGCCTTGCCCACCTGGTCAGGATCTATTTATCATCTTCTTGTGGTGGGCTTTACCCTCAGTTTAGATGTATCTGAGAGAGAGCTGATTGGTCTGGACTCAGGGGGCTGGCTCAGGAAGAGGTCAGCACTTTTGAGGGTAAGGAGTGAAAGAGCGGATTGGATGAGCCTGGATCAGACTCTGGTTCTGCTAGAGCAGGCAGGTGGTGCTACAGTTTTTCGTTCCCTCTTTTTGGCCCTCTCTTGACTGGCTACTTGAAAATAAACCTACCAGAATAATTCGCCCTCATTGCCAGTACAGTTAGGCACCAATGATACCTATTTTGTTTAACCTACAGGTTTCAGAGCCTGGAGTTTGGAGCCTGGTGTATATGGATACAATACAGAGGCTTTAATCTGAATTCAGGTGCAATTGTTATCTTCATTGTATAATGTGCCAGAACTAACTCTGAAATCAGATAAGCCATAAATTGGTGTCTCATCAATTTCCTAGATGTCTTATGTCAAACAAGTTACTTTATTTGTCTCTGCATCAATGTGCTCATCAGGATATTTGTTACTTGATTGGCAAAAGAGGCCACTTGGTGGACAAAATCAAAGAAGCTTTTGAAATGGTAGATGGGTAAATGCCAGTTATCAGAAACATTTGTTTAAGTTGTAGCTAGGCTTGAGGAAAGAAGAGAAACTGTAGCTATTCCATATGATAAGATTAATAAGATATGAGAACAGTCAGGAATGACAAAGGTTTGTCTTTGAAAAGAAAACCAAGTGAATTTAGGTGTCATAAATTTGCAAAGGCAAGAAGGGAGATATGATGATAGCTGTATAAAACCACAAACTTATCTCATAAGGATGTAGTGGAGACTACTTGATGCTTAAATATAGACAGCAATTTATCATAAATGAAAAAAAGTATCCGTTCTGCTAGAATTCAGAAGAAAATAATAAATTCTGTAGGTTTTTAATCACATCAAGTTGGCAATGTAAAATTTACTATCCAATTACATGACTTAAACTGACAAATAACTAGAGGCAACCATTAGCTGAAAGCTAGGGATTTATTCATTTCATATATCTTTAACATACATAAAAATCTGCAAGTACTGAATTAATTATATCCAAGGTAGATAACACCTGATTTCACTGTGTTTAAGAAGGCAACATCAATAAGATATCAAAAATAGTAATGGTTGTAGTGGTGCATACCTTTAATCCCAGCACTGTGTAGGCAGAATTAGGAGGATCTATATGAGTTCAAGGCCATCCTGGGATTAGAGAGTTCCAGGTCAGCCTAGGCTAGAGTAATTCCCTACATAGAAAAAAAAAAAATAAACAAATGAATAAATGAATAACAAGATATCAAGAAATAACCAAGTAAGCAATAAACACAAAAATGTAGTAGCCTTATTAATAAATTCAATAGAACTGAAGAAACTTTTTGCCAATCAAATTTAAATTGGATTAAAGGTAAGATTATTTAAATGATTTTTTTTGCATTAAGAGTTTAATGTATGAGGTAGTTTGAATGGGTGTCCCCCCCAATAGATTCAAAAGTTTATTAAAGCTTGTGATTTGTCTTTAGCCTTCTTCTGGAGGAAGTGACACCTTGGCCTGGCCTCATGGGCCTCAACCCTAAGGTGTGTCTCTGGTAGATCTGGAATTCCAGCCATAGATATGCAAAGAGCAGTCCAGCTCTGCAGAGCTTTCTGTTTGCTGGTGTTTTTGTGGTGCTGGTGATGGGTTTCTCTGTCTGCTTGGATCTGTGAAAGAGATGGGGGGGGGATCTCTAACCATTATGGAATTTCCCCTGGATCTATAACTTCAATAAATACTTTCCTCCCAAAAGTGTGCCTGGTTTAGAAATTCATCCCAGTGGTGTGTGGCTGACAGGGGCAATATACTACAAAGCAAATAACATTTTTTAAATTAATTTTTAACATGTTACATTTTAGTCATATTCTTTTTAAAAATGTTCATTGATTTGCAAGGAAAGAGAGAGGAGAGAGAATGAGCATGCCAGGGTCACCAGCTGCTGCAAATGAACAGAAGACACATGCTGCCACTTTGTTCATCTGGATTTATGTGGGTACTGGGGAATCAAAGCCTGGTCCTTAGGCTCTTCAGGCAAGTACCTTAACCTCTGAGCCATGTCTCCAGCCGTCCAAGCTATATTCTTATGTTTGCTCTTTCCTGTCCCTTGCTGTTCACTGTGAGGTCATGAAAATACCAGTCTCTGTGGGTGAAACAATGCTTCAGGATACTCCTTCCCACCTTGTAGCTCTTAGAATCTTTCTGCTTCCTCTTCCCCAATGTTCCCTGAACCTTAGAAGGTGTTGTGGGAGTTTAGGAGAGAGACCCCACACAATGCTGCCAAGCTCCTCCTTAATACCCACTCCCCAATCAGAGCTTTGCCTTGCCTCCTACAGGATCAAAATGGGTATTGTTAACTCTTGTTTCTTAAATATGTATGTACTTCTTTCTGTTGCTTTTTTTTCAATTCCATATCCCAGCACCCTAACAGCAGTTAGGGTTATTTCTTCAGAGGGGGTGTTGTGATGGGTCGGGCAGCTCCATAGACACCTGCTCCTTGAGTGGGAGGTGTCTCTAGCCAGAGCCCAAACCTAGGCGCTAAAACTTATTGGTCAGGTATAAACCAATCAGTGGTCTCCCTGCCCACCTAGGGCAGGAAATACTGACTGAACAGATAATCCACCCTCTCTTCCCTACATGGCAGGCTGGCAAGCGGACTTCTGAATCTCCGGGCCTTAGGAAGGAAGGTAAGGCCTACCCTTACCCCAGTGGGGGAAAACTCCAGATTTTCCTCACATGAACCTCTCCTTCTCATGATGAGAGCCCTCTGTTATTTTCTCTGCTGCTGCTTGTTTAGCTTAACAACATAAATTCTGTTAAACTCTGCACATTTTTCTCCCCTCATTGATGGCCGGAGAACTCTGTAACTCCCCATGTTCCCTTAAATATTAAAGTCTTCCACTATACCTTACTATCTTGTTGTCTATGATTTCAATTCTTTAACTTTACAGACAAGAACTTGGGTACTCCATAAATTTTGGGGTACATTGGAAATTTTGCTGGATGTTATCTAAGTTCTAACCCCCAGCCCACCCTGTTACAGTGTGGTATAAATCTCCTTTAGTATTGTGTTCTCACCAGCCTCTTAATTTCTGCTTTAATGAGTTTTGAGTCTCTTTAGTGTCTACCACCATTTCCCTGGAGTGTTCTCAGGTTAGCCATGAGAACAGCACTCATATTTAACCTGCTACTTCCTTTTTAAGCTTCCTGGTCACTGGCAGATGTGAAAGAGATGATTTATCTCAGGCTAAGCATTCCCTACCACTGATCAGCTCTCATGTCCAATTAGAGATTAGTTGATTATACAAATAGCTTGTGTGCCACTATTGCACAGGTACATACTATGGCATGGCTGGTTGATTTTGTAGCTTGCAGGGTCCCCTGCTGTTCATGCTGTTGCTGGCCATCATGCCTCAGTAGTTTGTATAGTACTTTCCAGCATTATGAGTGCTAGCCAGCAGAAAGCTGACTTCCATCTCAATTCAGGCATGATCTCTTGATATCCTACAGATTTTTGTTTTATTAGGAATAATAATAGAATTCAAACACCCATTGCTGCTTTGATATATGGTTTGCTATTTCATTTTCTCCTTGTGACAAAATACCCCCTCAAAAAACAACTTAAAATAGAAAGTTTATTTTGACTTACAGTTTAAAGGAATATATTCCATCCTGGTGGGGAATGCCTGGTAGTATGAGGCAGCTGGTCACACTGCATCCTAGGCAGAAAGCAGAGAGATGAAGAATGCTGGAGCTCAGCTTATTTACAGCTTTGTGTTTAATCTCTGACCCCATTCTATGGGCTGGTGCTTTCCACATTTGGGGCTGATCTCCTTTTCAATTAAAACTTTCAGAAAATACCCTTTTATACATCCAGAAATGTGATTCTGTGTTGACTCTAAATTCAGGCAAGTCGACAATGAAGATTTATTGTCTGACTACTTTCCATGAAAGTTCTTAGAAAATTCATCATTTTCAGAAATGGCAAAGAGGTCAGCTCTTTGCATACCAAAGTCTCACCCCATATCAAGCTTGAAAACCTTACTAGTCAGTCTTGGGTAGAATACCTAAAACTGCTCCTTCCTTTCTGAAATAAGAAAATACTATCACAATCTATTTTATAGTTATAATATAGATGAATAAAAACTGTTGAAATTTCTTCAATTCTACAATGTTGTATAATACTGTAAAATATTCATTTTCTAATAGATAGCACTATTATTATTTTTTCATTATATAAGAAAACATGTCACAGGCACAACTTTATGGCATAGGAAGGCCATTAATGTCATTACACTTTTACTGCCCATTCTCATTCTTGAGAATTATGCATTCAGATAGAAAATATCCATGTCAGAAAATGTGGAGTATAGTCAAACTGGATTTGCAGACTTCTTCATGAATATTTAAAATCCTCAGTATGAAAGCACACTTCCATTTGTGCTAATTTCTGTTATTTTAAAAGTCATCTGTGGTACTGGCTTATGAAGAATGAATCTTAAAGAGTTTATTTTCCTGTATAGCATAATCAGATTGAAAATGAATAATCAATGAGAAGTCAAAGAAAGACATTTTGCCCCATCAGTATTAATAAGAGAAAATCTGATTTTCCACTCAACATACCTTATCCTCCTTGATTTTTAAATTATATTTTCATTTTCATATCCCAGAATATAAGCAAGCTACTCAGTCTTAGATGTGTGTGTGGTGTGTGTGTGTGTGTGTGTGTGTGTGTGTGTGTGTGTGTGTGTGTTTCAGAGAGAGAGGGGGAGAGTGTGGGTTTTTTTTTCTTGTTCTATCTCTTATAATGGACAGTGGTAATCCAAGGCCAAGTTTCCAATAACTGAACACTAAGGGAAAGAAATTATTGCTGCCTGAAAGGATCCTGTTGTGTTTCTTTTGTGCCTTTATATATCTCTACTATATAAGAGTGAAATATCAGATCTGAGTGTGGTATTTCCATTTGGGAGCAGAGCACCAGCTGTCTTCTTAAATTTCCACGCCACTTAATCTAGCTCTAAGCTTGGTTAGCTTTCAATTCACTGAGAAGGCAAGAACGGCTACACAGGGTCACATTTTCAGCAAGGACTCTGAGGTAATGAAGTATACAAAGTATGCTAATAAGAGCAGCTCAGTCAATTCCTCAAGGCAGGTGCAAACAGATACTCTAAGAATCACAATGGGGAGTAGTGCAAGAAGTGACTCGTGGAATGGGAGGACTTCATGTTGGAAACTAAGAATTTTCGAGTTCCAGGCATGACAGCTCTACTAGCTTTGCTGATTCTAATTCTAAAATTTTCATTACGCATGTCTGCATCCATTTGCTTACCCACTGAAGGAAGAAAAGCCCCTCCCCCAAGATGGTCATCTAGAAAATGACTCATATAAGAATCAAATGTTGGACTGACCCTCAAAGTGCCCAAGTAAGTGAGTGAGAGATAAAATACTGATGCATCCATTTTAATCATCATGAAGGATTTTTATAGGCTAGATGTATAATTAACACAGTTACTAAGTCCTTCATGCATATACTAGGTCAGAATATTTTAAAAAAGTATTTAATGGGCTTTTTATAAGTCCTTTAAAGATGTCAAGTAACTTTGTCATTATAGGATGTGAAGTGTTTGCATTAAGGACATTGCTCTTAAAATAATTTCTCTTTTGACACCTTAATATTCAGTTGTCAGAGGTATTTACCAATATTAATATAACATATAAGTATATATAGGAAATTCTCAGGAAACAAAGATTCTAAAAAATTTTACCAAGATATGATGACTCAGGAGTACTTTTGAACTTTTTGCAGTGAATAATGACATGGTGAACATAACCCAAAGTCAATCATACAATTGTACTCACAGGGCAATAATGGGGTGCTGCTCCCATGCGTCACTCCAATGTTAAGTGACAAAAAGCACACAAGGCAATGACCTCAGTTAATTATCACGTATTCACACATGTGTAGGTCAGTTGGCCTAGGTCTGTCTCTTTGTTAGATATTGACTGTTGATTCCAAGTTAAACTATGGACCAACGTAGGTCTACTTCTGCTTCAGGTCTCCTATCATGTGTTCAGTTCTCTTGGAAAGGTTTTCTAGTAGCAGAGATGGAATAATCCTATAATGTATAAAAACATACAATGGATTTGTTTTTTGAGACACAGTCTCTCTGTAGTCCTGACTAGTCTATAACTAACTTCCCGTGTGGATCGGGCTGGTGTTGAAGTTGTTCTCCTCCTTCTGCCTTCCAAGAGCTGAAGGTTTTAGACTTGGGGCGCCTCAGTTATTATTAAGGCTTCTTAACAACATAGGCTCAGAACTCCAGCCCTAAAGCCCACAGCTGTTACTTTTTCCTACATGCAATTGGTTGAAGCAAACCATAAGAAGGAAAGGAAATGTTCTGCTTCAGACATGTTCCCACTGTTAGGACAAAACAATTAACCCGAAGTAGCTTATGGAAGGAAAGGGTTTATTTCAGCTTACAGTTGTAGAGGGAGGTTTCATGGTGACCTGGAAGCATGACAAAGCAGATTCATGAGTATCACGTCATGTCACATTAGCAAGGAAACAGTCAATATGAGCTAGCTCTGATCACCCAGTGGAGTGTAACAATAAATATCAAGGTCCATCCCCAGGGACATATCTCCCCCAACATGGCTCCAACTCTCACAGCCTCCAAAACTTTCCCAAACTGTCACTAGCTTGGGACCAAGTATTCAAAGCACAAGAGTCTATGGAGGACATCCTATTAAACCACTGTAGGGAGTGATACCTGCTGAGCAATAGGTGCTATGACTCATTTTGTAAGGAGCTAGACAGCTTCCCTATTTTATTGATAGCTGTGCTGATGGTGTGTGTGACTCTGTATGAGTTAACTTCAAAATATGTATGTGTTAACTTCAGAACTGAAATAAAACAATATACTTTTTATTTTACTGTGGCACTATTTACTGAATTTTAATATGAAAGCTTATGTTACACTCTGAGCTTGTTAGAACTGATATATTTGTATAGAATAATTTAATTAGCTATAATTGCATCTTGAATGCTCATTGGAGGTAGAAAAAAGAAAACATTTGGAAATTTCTTTTCTAATTAATATCTCCCCTCCTCCATGCCCAGTGACATGTACACACACACACACACACACACACACACACACACACACACACACACACACCTACACATATAAAGAAATAAAAGGAGAAAGGAGAGTACAAAATGCAAATATAGAAATGCAATTACCTAATTTTAAGGTGGGCAAACCTTAACCAGAATCAGAGTTACAGTGTTTTATTTTTCTAAGTGTTTAAGAATTTCCTGGGAAAGATAGAAATTTCTAGGTTGCCTCTTTATGATACTTGCCATTTTGTTAACACCAGCATGAAATGTGGCTATGTAATCAGATCCACAGAGCTAGTAGAGCAAAGAATTTATATTCTTTCTTACATACTAATAAAAAACAAAGTGATGTTTAAAATGACAAGATGTTTTAATTTTTTCTCTCAAATAAGCATAATATGCTAACAATAAAGGTTAACCAGAAACTATCAAAAGTAAGAACATTTTCCTTCTTGACACAAATCCTATGACTATGAAGAAGGGAATTGTTACAACAGAAAGAAACACTTTTCCAGCTGTGATGGCGAAATGTACTGAACAGTCTGCCAGCCTCACTTCTTGTCTCTGGAATTCTCACTGCACGTTTTCTGAGCTACAGATGGTTTGGCATTCCTTGTGGCAGCAAGATCTCAACTGTTGGAATTACTCAAGACTGAACTTTTGAAACAAGACTTCAAAGACTTCCCAGTAAATTCTACAATGTAGAAAGAGACACATAATGCACCGACACACCTGGCCCCAAAATAGAGGTTTTTGAACATGTTACTTTATGAAAGAAGACACAATATAAAATTAAGACTAAAAATCAAAAGGCAAATTTACAGTTTATCACAAGAATGTCCTGATCTGGCAAAGTTAAATTTATTGTCAACTTGATCTGTGTAATAATCCACAGTTATCTTGGGTGGGTGTCTGAGTTTGCCTGCAGAAAGGATTGACAAAATCCTTTTGGGATTTTGGAGAAGAAGGGGTCCCTTCTCCAGAGAGAGCCCTTCCCCCAGAGTGGGTGGGCCTTCCAGAAGGGGACTAGATATAAGGAAGCTTGAGGGGAAGGTAACCACTCTTCCTTTCTCCCCCATTGCTGATGCTGGGTCTCTCTCTCTCTGCTTGGATCTGTGAAAGGGGACGCAGCTTCTTTCACCATTCTGAAACTTCCCCTGGATCTGTTATTTCTATAAATATTTTCCTCCCAAATGGTGCCTGGTTTGGAGATTCATCCCAGCAGCGTGTGACTGACTCCAACATGATCATTTTAGGATTTTCTGCTCTTTCCTTTCAGTTTGTGCTTTGTTTTCTCAAGACTGACAGGGGAAGGCCACAGAGATTATCTGCCAACTGTTTCTCTTGCTGTGACTTCTTAATGAGAGAAATGAGTCACATCAATTCAATCCCCAAGTTTTTCTTAAAGGTGTAGTACTGTTGTAATTCCAGGATACTGGCATCTAACCTTATGGGGCAAGAGGGAGGTCTGAAAGAAAACATGTTGAGTTATTCTTTCTCCTTTCCTGTTTGCTATAGTCATGGATGGATATCTGTTTCCATGTATTTTCCACAATGTGATTAATACACACAAGTTTGGATGAGCAATGTCAGTGTTCTTGAAAGAGAATGAAGATTCTGAGAGGAGTCCAGGGACGTTGGATTGAAAGTCAGGTGAAAGAATGACTGAGGCTCTGCTATTGCTTCATTAGCAGTGTCTCCACAGAGGACATTGACTATGTTCTCTAGAAGACTCAAAAATGCCTGTGTTGTAACTGCTTGACAGTATCGGCTAGAAACTATCTCTAAATCCTGCTGTTGACTGATGGTGTTATGGTACCCATGGTGGTGGGCCTATAGTCAGCTGATTAGCTATGAGAGCTGAGAGGCTGGCATTTCTTTATCATTGGGGTGAAGGGGTTCATTGTGCATGCATCTAGGCACATGCAACTCTCATAGTGTTGCAAAAGGACAGAATCTCTTTTGTAGAAGTTATCAGGGATAACAGGATAGCAGGAGTCTAAAAAATAAGTATGCTTCATTTTTTTAAAGGGAAATGATTGTTTTTTAAGGTAAGACTATCAGTTATATGACAAGAAAGTTTTTTTATAAAGGCATTTTAGTTTGCTAAAATGACCCAATATGGGACAGTTGTTGTATATTTCTATTGTATTCAGTTGGAAAAGAGACACAGACATCCCAAAAGATCTGATAACACCCCTGATCCATCCTCACTGGACCCCTTTGGAAATCTTTGAAACTAGAATTCTTGAGCAGCAAAAAAGTATCACAAAGCAACTAATAATCAGAAAATGGTGGCTAAAAAGATAGTAACTATTTATGGAAGAAAATTTATTCCTTCATAATCTATTTGCTATTAGTTATAAATCAAAACACCTTAATAAAATGACATTAAGGGATTGACACATATCTCCCTAGGAGTCTTGTGTTATTACTGCATTAGGTTTGTTGAAACCATCATATAAGCCCACCCACCATTCATTCTCCCTCCATTCATTTGATGAATGCTAAATTCAGTAAGGATGAACTCTGTTGATGAGAGTATATGACACCCATTGAATGTCTCCCAGTTTCTCCTCTGTAACTTCTTACCCTGCCCATAGAGATAGACCCTTAACTTTATTTCTACTGTATTTACTTTACCTTATACTCATAACTGACTGGAGAAGAACTGGACATCTGAGGTACACTGGCTGAGTCCTCTTTCCCAGAAATTTGTTTTATTTAAGCTATCTTGAAATTTACACATAGTAAAGGTTATACAAACCCATGTGAATGGTGTTTCTGGGAGAAGGATGTATTGTGTTTTGTGACCTGAAAAATGTCAAACAACTGTGTTTAAGAATAATAAAGGAAAAAGAAAGTTCAACAACAATTGCAAAGGTTTGTGCAACAAACTCTCCGATCTTCACACCCACTGACATGACATTAAAAAGAGACAATAAAACACTCACTATTGGTGATGTCAGAACATTATCAATAAGAGTGATCATGATGGGCTCGCCATAAAATGGCAAAAGTGGCCTATTTCTAAATTTATTTTTAATGGTTAGCAAAGAATGCAAATGCAGGTTGCTTGCTATCTTTCCAGAAAGGGACTGACTAGTTTTCTCTCCTAGTGGCTTACACATTGTGTCCTCTGTTCTCTGTGCACAGGCCAGACTGAAGAGCAGAAAATGCTGAAACCAGAAGAAAATAGAAATGATTTCACTGGTAACAGGGATCTTTTAGAAGAAGTGATTTTAAAAGGGTTATTATATCACCATCTGTGAGAAATGCCGTTTCTATGACAAAAACATTTTAAAATAATTTATGGAAAAAATTTTTTCTCTAATCTGTGAAAAAAACATTTTACAGAAGGATGTGGAAATTGGTAGAACAACTCAACAATGTTGCTTTTTTTGCTATGAAGTAATCTTGATGTCACTAAAGAAAGCGGAGTCCCATGTGAACTGTGGAAGAGGAGCAAAATATATTCACATCTAATTTATGGGCTCACAGATTTCACTTATGAAAATTTATGTAATTACAAAATTCTTTTCTAGCTGGATATGGTTTGTCTCAGTCCGACAGCCGTCTCTCACACATTTTTTCCACAAAGCCAGTGCATATTTCTGTTAGAGACTCTACAGGTTGTGTGACATATCTCTACATTATCTTCTTCAACTAGCAAGGTGAACAATGCTTTCTCCTCTTCACATTAGAAATGGTTCTGAAAGCCACAGCTTCAGATACATAAATGGTTTACAACATGACATTCTACTCACCAGATTCCTAGGCCACATCTATGCTGCCTCATGGGCCAATCCAAGCTGTTCCTCTAAACCACTCTTTCCATGAACAGATCAACCTTCAAGTTCAAGGGTCGTTGGAAAAATCTCTTACAACTGAGTAGGCTTGGATTGAGGGTTCTCACCTGAGCTTTTTCTGGGAGCACCCTTGACCCCTGGTAGAGCAGTGCTCCCTCACAGTGGCCTAGAACTCTTGCCTCTGTTTGGGTGACTGGAATGCCTGCATCTAGAGATCCCATGGGTGCACAAGAGGAACTGTTACAAACCAATTGTAGTGCTACTTTCCTATCAGCCTCGCCTTTTTTTTTCTGGTTTCCTGGTGAGTGATTTCCACAGACCACAAGCACTACAGTCCCTGCCTAGACAGTTACCAGGGACCAGAATCTTGAGTGCCAGCTTGCACTATCTTCAACATCCTAGAATCTTAAACTTCATGACAAACACGTATTTCACAATTCCTCCCATTCCGGTGTCAATTATTTTCTGGGTTCCCACTGTTGGGCATGAATACATGTTAAATAATAGTATCTGCCTGTATGAAGACTCTAGTTGGGTTTATAAGAAAATACAAATTTGTCATGTCTAGTAATTTGTGCTCCAATAAGAGAAACCCAAGGAAGGAGGACCAAAGTCATTATTAAACAATAAAGGAGGAGATTTTCTTAGGCAGAAATCAGAACAGTCCAGATTGGAGTAGCACTGGTTATCAAGAATTTGAGCCTAGAGAAAGACAAGTTCAGATACTCTGAGAAATGGGAGTAGAGGTCATGAAGAAAACAGTAAACTCTTCCATTTTAGGATCATTTGATATTTATATATTACAAATAAATGCATACATATAATATGAAATATATCTTAATTATATATTTAAATAGCCATACAATAGTTATATAATTATATAGAACATAGAAATACATTGTTATACATAATATGTAGCCATATAAACATAATGCAAATATTCATTTTGAAATTATATAGGAAGTAGTGTATGATTATGTGCTCAAGAATTTCATTCAGGAATGATATTCATATAATTAACTGCATTTAATCCATGAAGTGCAATGAATTTTATATTAAAATCTACCCCTGAAATCAAGACAGTGACTATATCCGACACTCCCAAATATTTCCCCACATCCCTTTGTATGTCTTTCCTCCCAGCCATTCCCAGTGCAAAGTAAAACACTGATCTTCATCATTCTAGATTGTCTTTTTCCTCTTCCTTCCTTTTATCTCCTTCCCTTGGGCTTCATGTCTTCTTCTCCTTCTTTCTCCTTTCTTTTCCTTTGTTTGGTATTTACTGATGGAATCCTTGGCTTATTTATTTGATCAAATATGGAAATATTTTTGGTAATTATGTCTTTATTCATTTTTTGCTCACTGTCCTCTTTCTCTCTTTCTCCTTTGCCTAGTTCCATTGTTCCTGTAAGTGGTCACCTGAAGCTGTCCCACAACTCTGCTGTGCTGTTTGGCCTTTTTGATTATCTTCTTCCTCTGTGTTTCATTTGGGTTGGTTTCCATTGTTACATCTTTTGATTCATTAACTTTTTATTCTGAAGTATATATTCCTCCATCAATCCTATTGAGTGTCATTTTCATCTCAGATATTAGTACTTTCATTTCTAGAAGTTACACATGAATCTTTTTATATCTTTCATGCACTTAGCATAGCATCTTTCCTTCCTTCTTCAACATATGGACTGTACTAAGACGAACTTTCTATTGTTGTGATCTGGTAATTTTCCTTTGGTGTCAGTTCTGATTCTGCTTGAGTGGATGACTTTTTTCCCTCCTCATTGTGGGTTAGTAAAGTTTTGTTTCATAAACATTATAGATTTGGTTTTGTTGGGTGTTTGGTCTATATGTAGCTCTATAATATTCTTTAATATTTAATATTCTTAAATATTTGTTGGGGACATGATTATATTAGACATATACCTATTCTTTTTGTTTATTAGGATGATCCAGTGAAAAGTTCAGTTTAGGGTGAAGTATTAAACATTATTGAAAAATATCATTCTATTATTCTACCTGTTCTACCTGCTGGTAATTGTGACCTTTTCCAGTCATGCTGGTAGAAATGGGTATTCTATCCAGCCATGTTAGCTCCAGATATTATTCCTTGTATTTCTTTTTCTAGTTCTTTAATAAGCCTCAGAGTTGGGTCTGATGTGTGTGTGCTGATGCAGATACTTCCAGTGTTCCCTCTGTGCCCTTTAAGGTGCTCCCCCTGTGTATACCAGCTGCTCTGGCCTCCTCTGTCTTAGTTTAGGGAATCAGGGAGCTGCAGCAGCCCCTCCCTTCTGCACTCAAACCCCTAGAAATCCTTTCAAGTCAATAGTCAGGTGGGGTGTATAGTTCTTGTTTACAACCTCCTGTCATTGTTGCATTGTATGTCTGTGACCTTCATATCATGAAACATATTATTTCATAGATTCTTTTCAATTTTTGTGTCATTATTTTGTTCTTTATTCCTCTAACAACTGAAAGCATTCCAGATTTTTAAGCATCTAATGATTTAGAGAAATACCCATTCTACAGTGAGAACAATGTGGAGGCAAGTGTTATCACTCAGGAAAGAAATGAAGAAGTCTTGCTTTTCTGTGAAGAATGTCATCCTGTTCTGAAAACATAATAACAAAGAAATCATGGAAGATGACAGTTTGCCATTGTGTATGTGTGTGGGGGAGTTAAAACACAGAAAATGAGAAAGGCTAGGAATGAATTTCAGTTGTAGAGCATTTATCTAATGTGTACAAGATTCTGAGACCAAACTTCAGCAATAGAGGAAAATACACCAAAGAAAGAAATTCAACTTCCAAACCTATTTCTATTACAACATGGATATACAATTTCATAGCTTATTTTATGTTGCAAAAATATATAGACATTCTTCTTAGTGTCTTTAGTATATTTCTTTTCCCATCTACTTTTTCAAGTCTATCTCAAAGACATCTCTCTTGGTTCCATTCCAATGTAAAAAATAACACCCAATGATTTGACTATAATATAGGTTAGGAGATTTTGACATTTCATTTTCCAAAAATTAGATAAGATGGGTCTGAGAAAGGGGGTGCATAAAAGGTTTATATAGTGGGGTGAGGATATTGCTATGTGTTACTCAGCCAGAGAAATAAGCAGTAGAAGAATTATGTTTCTGGAACAGATGGGGAGCCAGAATCTTTTCTTGCAAGGCTCTGAGAGACAGTGTAAGGCACTTAACACTTACAGCTAGCTCTTCTGCAACTTAGAGCTCCAATGGACTGTTGCCCATAGTTAATATATCAACCAGCTGTCCAGCAACTTGCAACAGCCTGGCATAAAGGCTAGCAATTATGCACAACTTAGATGCACACAGAATTGTGAAAGAAACACCTTTCCCCATACCAGAGTTGGAAGTGGCCATTCACCGTGTAACATGCTACCACTGTAGCTCATGCTACTATCTGTCTCTCCTTTCCTGGAGATAACCTTTTGCCTCTACAAGATACCTATTCACCTTTCTGACTTTCCCATCTTCTTTTAGTATGAAAAGTTTTTCACAGGATGAGGTAAAAATGACCAAGAATGCAGTGACTCTAACTAGACTTCTAGAGCAATGCTGATGAAAAATAATAAGAAATGTGGAGTGAACTATTTCAATGCATAACAGTCAGGTAAAGTTATCATATTTGCACTAAGCATTGGCTAGAAGAGAAGCTAGGTTCTGTAGCCCTTGATCTAAACCACCATTGCTTGGTATACAACCAAGATATACTACATGAAAATTTTCAGCAAATGTTGACTGACCAACAGACACTTATAGAGTGACTTAAGAGGAGCTCTTTAACCTTATTTGTGTAAACCTTACTTTTTTCAATACAATTACTCTTAACTACTTCAATTCACTATGTTTGAGAAATATGATATATGTATAGTACTTGAAAATCAAATAGTACGAGCACTAGTCCTTGATTCTAAAACAATACACAGGATATGAACTATGATAGTTTTTGCTTTTTAGTTTTTCCATCTGCCTCCACCTCAGCACCCCTTCCTGGGACATCATTAAAGCTAACTGGCTAGAGTACTAGAAGACTGACAGTCTGGCACCACTGTGGTAAGAGTTACACAGTTAACTGGCATTTTCCTTGCTCAAGAAAATGCACACATTGATGTTCTTAGGACAAGCGTAAAACCCAAGATGAGAGAGGGTGATTTTCTCATTTATCATCCCCACTCAGTTCATAGCTAGTGGAACCTCTGAGTGTGTCAGGTTTAACCGTGCTCATCTTATCCCAGAACCCTCCTGGTTACTGACAACTCAGGGATCCTCTCTGCACTGACCAGGGCTTACCAGTGACACATCTATTTCAGGGAGTTCAAGAGCAGAACCAATATGTGACATTTCTTGTGTTCTTAAAATATTGTGGGCTACATGTGCAAGACTTAGGATCCAAAGTTCACTTGTAACCCCTTCCTGTAAATAAGAAAAGTAAATATTCTAATTCTGGTTTGAACATTTTTTTAAACTTAGTAATTATTTATTTCATTTTTTTCATTTACTATTTCTAGTTGGTTATGGGTAATTGAAACTGTGGAAAGTACAGCAGCTGATGGGGAGGTGAACGGGGTGCTGTATGTTTGAGCTGTATGTATGAAATCCTTAGGCAGTCTTACAGATAAAATTATAGTCCCTCCATGTCCCCATTTGAGTTTGGGGAGTTCCTTAGAAACATTTGCTTTGTGGTTATATATTGTTTGTTCATTCCTCTGTTTTCTGTTTTTTTTTTTTTTTTGCTTTTTTTCTGTCATTGTGGGGATATTTTATAAAGTAACTCCACAAAATAATTTATCCTCACAAAACTCTGGTTTAGGTAGAAATTAAAACTAGTACTTTAGATAAATGGGAAATAGTATAGACCTGAAAGGCCAGAGAGTAGCTCAAAACTGAGTCTGTAGCCCTCTTCCCAGCCAACAGAAATTCCCATGCAGGAAAACACATACCTCCTGTTATTATTCCTTTTTTTCCATAAGTTTTCAATGCAAACCTAATGCAGGTCAAAGTTCTATTTAATCAGAGAGTAATTTTCCTCACTTAAATACTAGACATTTCTTAAATGAATGCTTTTCCTTCTACAAAATTAGAGATTTCAGAAAAAAAAATTACAGGGTAAAAATAGGAGGAGATCAGATGGCAAATTAGCACTCTTTAATAACTCACTCGAAGAATGAAAGAGACTAATCAGTTTAGTTTACGAGTGCTTTGAGTACCTATTCTTTTTCATGCTTCATATAGGACATAGATTGCAGAAATCCCTTTACCTTAGAAACCAATGATCTCGCCTAGAAGTTCTTTTACATTAAGTAAAGTATAAGGCACAGAATCACCTATTTTGTGCTAACTTGATTACTGGTAGGCTTGGCTAACTGACTTCACTGATTTACACAATGTTCAACAGTTCCTTGAAAGAAAGAGCAATTTTCTCCAATATTACAGAAAGGGTTATCTGGGAAGTGACCAGTACTATTAATAGAACATATCACTCAATTTCACATACCGAAAGGGCACATTTCAAATGTTTTATTAATCTTATTTCCTTTGGAATATCTTTGTTAAAAGAACAAGCTATAGAGTTAAAAAATCAGCTACTCTTGTTAATTTTTATATTTTGCTCTTTATAACAATGTACCAAGAGTTATCAAGGTCTAGTAGTATCTTCAAGTTCATATATATCAACCTGCTTAGACTCTATCTATGATCTATCTAATCTATCATCTATCTTCTAGCTATCATCCATCTATAATTCATATAATAGCTTATAAGATATGATATATGGAAATATGTTGGAACAATTACTTTTAAGTGTTGTTTTGCTGATTCTTAAATACTAAAATATTAACTCTAGAGAAAGACTAGACAAGGTGGTTAAATGGAGAAATGTCCTTTGAAGAAAGGATATTTCCACTTCAGTATTGTCTGATCCAGAAACAGTGTCCATGGCTCCTCTTTCAATACCAAAGGGCTGCCTTTAGAAATGTTATCATGTGCTCCTGGCGGTGATAGGAATCTCCAAGGTTGCTTTGTTAAGCAACATAGGATAAAGAGAGAAACAGATAAGAACTTGAGCATTGGTCAACACAGCCCAGGCTGCCAGTTCTCTGTCAAAATGACTCCTGGTATATGAATTTGTAGGTAGCTCCTTTGGTTACAATCAGATTCATGGTATCTATTTCTGTTCTTTTTCAAAAAATTTGTATAGAAACATGCAATTGTAAGGCATGAAGGAAGAACAGTTTGCTCATTTTCAGTTCCAGCTTGATCCTTTCCGGAACACAGCCATGGCCTTTGTCTTAGAAAAGACTACATAGATGGCTTTGCCCGTGTCTGGTTTATCAAAATGACTATATGATGCTATTTGGATATGTGGCAATCTTCCGAAATTTTACAAGTAACAAATGAAGGCTTTTTTTTTAAGAGCCTGTGTTGTATTTCTACTGGAGAAACACTAAAATAGAACCACTGTGCCTATGGGTACTAGCCAAGCCTGCTTAACTGCCAGAAAGCTGAAAGCTCACCTCACACTATGGTCATCAGGATTTCTTCTGGCAATTAGGATTGTTTTTAGAATGGAGCTTTATAGCCAGCTTTCCCTTTATGGGGTAAAAAAGGCTGTGTAAAGATAAATGCAGAATGTGAGTGTTCTTGAAAAAAGCTATAGCTCTTTTGCTTTTGTAATGTTAATTAGACTCTCAGAGAACAAATACATTGAAATTAATAAGTAATGGTGATGATTAAGAACTCAAAAGTATTATGAGGGGCAGCTTATATGTTTGTTATTTGGGGAGGAATAAATTTCTATAATAGATTAAGAAGAGAGGAAAAAGAGAGGAGAATTCAAATAGAGTAGGCATATTCAGTACAGTTAGTCCTTTTTATTTCATTTCATTTTATTTTAATTTATTTGCTGTGCAAGCCCTGAGCCCAAACAGAGCAATAGGTATTTCTTCTTCACATGTGATCTGGCAGATTGGTTCTGAATACAGGCTGGATGGATCTGAGCAGTGGGCTCAGTCATCTCCTGACAGAAGTCAGAAGCTCTTAACAGAGAGTGGCTTATTTTCATATCACTCTAGGTTTATTATTGAAGATGCCTTAGCTAGACTGCATAAGCCTTCATTCTAATATGTAAGCTGCCAGTAATATGTATGTCTTCATACTGGGGTGGGTGTGTATATAGATGAGAACTAAAAGAACGGCTGATGCTTAGAGAAAATTAGCAACAATCTATACATATAATGTGATAGGGTCACTCTATGTTGCCCAGGTTGACCCTCAACTCATGACCTTTCTACCTAATTCTCTTCAGTGAAGGGATTAAAAATTTGTATCACTATACCCAGCAAGAATGTACACATCAATTTTAGTTTTCAAATTTTTATTTATATACTTGATGCCATGGATTGAACCCAGGGATCTCTTGTGCTATGTAAGGGACCTCCATCCCCAGCCCTGTAGAAGGCATTTTTCTTTGGTTTTGGGAGATTTTTTTTTTCATACTCTCTTCATTCACTGGCAACCCAATAGGTCTTGTTTTCTTCCCAGGAAGTGTTAAAGCAGAAATAACATATTCAAACAAAATATTGGCATCATACTTGGAAGAATATTGGGGAACATTCCTCCCAAAGCAAGGAGTCCCTAGGGCTCTTTTCCTACATTTATGGAAAATTTGCTCATACCCACCCTCCTATCATCCTTCCTTACCATCCTCCTTCCCTTCTGAATAGCTCTCTTCTCCAAGAGTCTCCCATTTTGTTTTCATGTCATTCCCCCTCTTGATTCAACATATTTCTTGATGAGCTATTTATTATCTATGAATGAATAAGAAGTCACTAAGGAAGGGCAGAGACTCTGGATTTATGCATGAATTGTATTAGGGCTTGTTTTGTTTCCATAGATATGGGAGGTGAGAAATTATTCTTTCAGAAATTAGTCTAGAAGAAGGGAAGTTTTCTTTCTTTCTCATAGGTGCAACACTCAAGTTTTTAAGTGTCAAACAACACTATGATTTATCATAAGTACTTATTTTAAATTGTGTATCAATTGGCTGATGAATCTATGAAGGATATACTCACAGTGATTTAGCATTACAAACTATTTTCAGCCTTTTAAATAAAGTCTTTCTTCAAATTGGCGAAAACAAAGACTTGGACACCTCCTGAAGAGTAGAGATTTGCTGATCAGTAATACCAGTCCATACCTTCTCAGCATCTGGGATCTAAACCAGAAAGACTATAAAGCACTAGAAATGTCTGTGCAATATAATTGTTATCCTTTCATTCAGAGGTATCTTATTTAATCCAATAAGCCCAAAAGGTTTAAGAAAATAATGTTATTCCAATGCAAACTTTTTGGACTAAATTGTTTTATCATATGACTAATACTATCATATATCTTATCATATGTTTTAAATATATTTGATTAAATACTTTGGTGCTATATAATTCACTTATACAATTGATGGAGAGTGTATACCCCATAATGCAGTCTGCAAAATCAACTCAACTTTAGTGTTTTTTCTTTGTCAGAAAATTTTTGCCTTAATTCCTAAATTCAAACAAATGTATTCAAACACTTTTCAAGGGTTATAAAAATCTATGAGGAAATAAAATATAAGTATGTAGATATGAGCGGTCATTTCCATAAAATGATATTATTTAAAAATTTTGTACAACTATTTTTATAGCAGCTCAATTCATAATAGCCAAAAACTGGAATCAGCCCAAATGCCCATCTATGGAGGAATGGACAGCGAAACTGTGGTATATTTATACGATGGAACTCTACTCAGCTGAAAGGAAAAATGACACATCGAAATTTAGAAAAAAATGGTCTGACTTTGAGCAGATCTTACTAAG
>PVHP010001553.1:0-104555 GCA_004024765.1 Zapus hudsonius | reverse complement strand
CACACCTTCCTGCCGCTGTTTGCAGTGCTGTGGCAGAGGTGATGTCCAGCCCTCTGCTCATGCCATCGTTTTCCCTGCCAGAATGGAGTCTCCCCTCGAGTCCGTAAGCCAAATAAACCCATTCCTCTACAAGCCGCTTTTGTTTGGGTTCTTTCTGTGCAGCAACAAGAAAGCTGATCGCAACAATTCCCAAGCATCTCACACCGCACTCTCCAGCACTATGAGGGCAGCCATCAGAGATCTGGCTTCCTTCTGAGTTCTAGCATTATCTCTTGCTGTCCTGCAACCACACAGCCTGTGGCATCCTTAGAAGTAGGGTCTTGCCACTTAGATCTGCTGAGTAACCAAATGCTTTGGCAATGGCCTGCATTGCTTTGGGGGCCTCATGGGCCTTCCTGACCAATAGCTCACTGTGAGAGTTTACCCAATACTTATAAAGAGATTTACCAACCAGAACCTATGGTTTTAGGGTTCAGTTTACAATAATCCCTACAGTGTACTTCTTCCTGGACTATTCCCCCACCTCTGATTAAGAGTTCTGTCTTTTAATTAGCTAACAAAGAGGAAGATTTATAAAACATTGATTCATGAGGCATCATTTTGTGTATTTCCCTCCTCCCTCCCTCACTCCAGTACTTCCCAACTTCCTTCCACCTCCCGTATTCTGTCTCTGCACTTGCCTGTCCAGTATCTCCTCCTCTCATCTCTCCTACCCTCATTATAGCTTGTTAATAAATAATATTTTTTTACTTTCATGGAATTTCATTTGATTTGACTTCTTTTTTAAAATATTTTATTTATTCATTTTCAAGCAGAGAGAGAGAGAGAGAGAGAGAGAGAGAGAGAGAGAGAGAGAGAGAGCACGAGGGCCACCACCTTGTGGTTCTGGCTTATATGGGTCCTGGGGAAATGAACTGGGGGCCTTAGGCACTGGAGGCAAGTGCCTTAACCGCTGAGCCATCTCTCCAGCCCTTGATTTGACTTCTTAAAAGTTGTCTTATTATAGCTCCTTTGCAAATATTTCACTTTTGTTCTTGGTTGGGTGCTTTATTATGATGTGATAAAATGCTTTCTTTGGATTTTAGAGTTTGCAAAAGTTCTTAACTCTTTGGAATGTATTTCACTGGTTTTGTACTTTAAGCTGCTTAACACAATATGGTAGACTGGATGGCTTGCTTTAAGGATGAGTATTTATTTGTGACAGTTCAGGACATTAGAGGTTCAATAGTCAATCTGAAAGCATATTTGGTGTTTGAGGACTCCCTTATTTCCTAGTTTTTCCAGATAAGAGAGGGAGAGAAGGAAAGAGATTCAAAGAGACAGAGAGAGAAAGAAGTAGAGAAAGAAAAGAGAAGAGGAAGAGGAAAGGGAAGGGAAGGGAAGACAAAGAAAGAGGAGACAGAGACAGACTGTTTTCTTCTAATCATAAGAGGATAAACCCCATTGTGAGATATTTGACCTCACCTAAATCTATGAGTCTCTATAAGGTCTCCAGTACAAATACTATCATCAGTTTGGTGATTACATCTTAATAAAATTAATTTGGAAGCTAAGGCAGCCATTCACTTCATATCAAATCATGTGGGAAAATTGTAAAATTAAATATTGCTTCAGCTCCATATTCTACATTGGGACCATCTAGGACTCCAATAACAAAAATGTTAATGATCATACCTATTTTGTATTTCATAGAATTTTTTCCTATCTCTACTTCAGCCTGAATACTTTCTCCTAATTTGAGTTCAATAATCCTATATTCTACTTTGTATAATTTGAAAGTATACCAATCTACCTTTTAACTTTTAGCTACAGAATTTTATTTTATTCATTCATGTCCTTTAAGCTTCTCTAATAAAACTCTTTAACTTGTATACTAACTTACTGAATCTACTGGACAACATATTGAAACATGTGTCATGAAATTCTACTCCAAGTCCTGGTCTCTGTCTATCTCTGTGTTCTATGTTTGTTCATCTCTATCCCTTCATGTAGTATTGCATCTTTATATGCATAGCAATTTATGTTCAGATGAGTTTCATAAATTATTAATATAACTTGATGTTCTTATAAAGTTATCACTTATAAGAAACAATGCAGTTTTAATATATATTTATTGTCCATAATGAGTTACATTATTTAGTGGGCAAACAATGAGTTGTTATCCCCAATTCCCCAATGCCCCACCCCCCACATCTCCAATCAGCTGGATATCCTCCTCCATGGGTGGTCTGGATCAGTCCTGGTGACAGGGGAACATGGATAGCCTAGTACTCAGCCTGGTTCTCCTGGACCAAGTGTGAAGTTACTGAGGGGTGCCATGCCTCTGGATAGTCTCACCCACCACGGCTCTCACAATCTTTCTGCCCCCTCTTCCACTCAGTTCCCTGAGTCGTGGTGGGTGAGTATTAAGGCTGCTTTAATGTTATGAGTTTAGGGGTCTTTGTGTCGAAAATTGTTGGTTTATGTCACCCTGGCTTATCCTGTATTGATTGAATGGCTGTGGCTGTGGGTCCCTTGTTCGTCCCGTCATTCTCTGTGGGATTCCATATGGATCCTCCATGATATGACTGTGGTGGCTCATCTCTTGCCAGGATCTGAGCTATCTGCCTATGGTCGGATGGTAGGATTAGATGGGACACAGCTCTCTCCCTGCATCTTAAAATATACAAACACAGTCTCCATTGGAGAGTGAGATCAGTATAAGTTAACAAATATACACAATTCTGGACTATCAAGATCCTATTTTTAGTAGCCTCCCTGTCCATCGCTCCCATAGTGCATCTTTTCTTGTGAGCCCAAGAGTATGGGATCTGGTGCCTATAGCCCTGAATCCCCAGTTCCACTCAAGGGATCCCCCTCCCTAAGTGGAATATTTGGCCGAATTTAAAAGCTGTTGATTGTTTCCCCTAGGCCCAGGTTTCTCCATTGCACGAGTGCTCCTTTCTTGATTCGCTGTTCTCTCCCAGTAGGAGGTATGATCAGCCTATTCATGGCCTCAGACTGTGTTTCATTCCAGTGGTCTCTGTTTACTCCAGCTGTGGTTGATCAGCTTCCATCGGCAGCTTCTGCAGTGCCTTCCAGCACTATCCTAACTGGCATCTGGGGGCTGGTTACCATTCCGGACCTTGAGGGGGCCTCTCGATGCTGATCGATGGCATTCTGTGGTTTCTTTAGCAACAGGGTTTTACCTCAGGCCTGTGGAGGGCATTCAAGAGCCTTGACAGAATTCTGTCTTGTTTTTCAAACCTCATGGGTCACTTTGGAAAACAGCTCAGTGAGGGAAGGAACCGGTGACTGGGACCAGGGGTTGTCAGACTGATCAATTATTCACAGGCTTAGATTCTCTCCCCTACTACTCATGGCCCCTCTTGCCAGTTGACACCCACTACTTGTTCAATAGGTTACAGTATGCTCGTGAGGATTTTATGTTTTTGAACCTAATTGGGTTTAGCCTCATGCTTAAGCCATTCCCGTCCCCCCATTCCTTACCCCTCATTTATAACCTCTCACTTCTTTCTACTAGTCTGCATAGAGTTTATGGTTAGCCTGGTTAAGGACCGCATATGAGGGAGAATATGCGGCATTTGATTCTCTGACCTTTTGAGTGTTCACTTAGTAAGATCTGCTCAAAGTCAGACCATTTTTTCCTAAATTTTGATATGTCATTTTTCCTTTCAGCTGAGTAGAATTCCATCGTGTAAATATACCACAGTTTCTCTGTCCATTCCTCCATCAATAGGCATTTGGGTTGATTCCAGTTCTTGGCTATTATGAATTGAGCTGCTATAAATATAGTTGTATAAATGTTTCTGTGTCGATATGTGACATCTTGCGGGTAGATGCCTAGTAGAGGGATAGCTGGGTCCATTGGTAGTTCTATGTCCATTCTGTCTAGGAGTCTCCACACAGCTTTCCATAGCAGTTGAACAAGTTTGCAATCCCACCAATAGTGAATGAGGGTTCCTTTCCCCCCGCATCCTCGCCAGCAACATTTGTTGTTGGTTTTCTTTATGATTGCCATTCTGACTGGGGTAAGGTGGGATCTCATTGTGGTTTTGATTTGCATTTCCCTGATGCTTAAGGATGCTAAGCATTTTCTTAGATGGGACAAGGCCATTTGTGTCCTCCTCTGTGAATTCTCTGTTGAGATCAGTGCCCCATTTTTGTGAGGGGGCTGTTTGAGATTTTGTTATGTATTTTTTTAGTGCTCTGCAAGATCTGGAGATTAGGCCTCTGTCTGAGTTACAGCTGGTAAAGATCGTCTCCCAGTTTGCTGGGGGATCTATTGGCTCTGAGTATGGTTTGTTTGTCTATACAGAAGCTTTTGAGCCTGATCAGGTCCCATTGGTTAAGTGATTGTTGCATTTCCTGGGCTGCTGGAGATTTGTTCAGGAAAGTTTTCCTACTCCTATTTCATGTAGAGTTCCTCCTATTTTTTCTTCCAGGGTGTTCAGGGTTACAGGATTTATATTGTGGTCTCTGATCCATTTGGAGTTGATCTGTGTGCATGGTGAAAGGAGTGGGTCTATTTTCATTTTTTTACACGTGTTTATCCAATTCCTCCAGCACCATTTGTTGAAGATGCTATCTTTGGCCCAGCATACATTGTTGGCCCCCTTGTCAAAGACCAAATAACTGAAGTTACTTCCATTTATAGCTGGGTCTTCAATTCTGTTCCATTGATCTGTCTGTTTGTTTTTATTCCAGTACCATGCTGTTTTGGTTACTATGGCTTTGTAGTATGTTTTTGAAGTCAGGTATGATGATACCTCCTGAGTAGGATTTTTTTACTTAGAATAGTTTTGGCTATCTGAGGTCTTTTGCCCTTCCAAATAAATTTAGAGATTATTTTTTCTATGTCTGTGAAGAAATAGTTTGAGATTTTTATCAGCATGGCATTGAATCTGTAAATTGCTTTTGGCAGGATTGCTATTTTTACTATATTGATTCTCCCTAACTATGAGCATGCAATATCTTCTCATGTTCTCCCCTATTTCCTTCTTGAGTGTTTCAATATTTTTCTTATATAAGTCCTTTACAACCTTGGTTAGTGATATTCCAAGGTATTGATTTTGTTTGAGGCTAGAGAAAATGGGAAAGTCTCTCTGATGTCTTTTTCTGTCTGCTTATCTTCTGCATATAGAAAAGCTACTGATTTTTGTGTGTTAATTTTATATCATGCCACATTGCTGAAAGCATTAATCACCTTCAAGAGGTTACTGATACTATTCTTTGGGTCTGATATAGATGTCTGCAAAGAGGGATAGTCTAATTTCTTCCTTTCTGATTTGTATCCCTTTTATGCCCTTCTCCTGTCTTATCACTTGGGCTAGAACTTCAAGCACTATGTTAAAGAGCAGTGGTGAGAGTGGACACCCCTGTCTTGTTCCTGAATTGAGTGGGAACTCCTTGAGTCGTTCCCCATTGAGAATGATCTGTGCTTTAGGAGCTTTGTAAATTGTGTCTATTAAGTTGAGGTATAGGCCGTCTATGCCTATTCTTTCCAGAGCTTTGAACATGAAGTGGTGTTGAATTTTGTCAAAGGCCTTCTCCGAATCTATTGAGATAACCATGTGGTTTTTGTGTTTGAGCTGATTAATGTGGTGAATTATATTTATCGACTTGCGTATGTTGAACCATCCCTGCATCTCTGGGATAAAGCAAACTTGGTCAGGGTGGATAATATTTTTGATGTAGCATTGTATCCGGTTTGCTAGGACTTTGTTCAGGATTTTTGCATCTAAGTTCATCAGAGATATGGGTCTGTAGTTCTCTTTTCTTGTTGCATCTTTGCCTGGTTTGGGGATTAGGGCAATGGTAGCTTCATAGAAGGTGTTTGGAAGCCTTCCCTCTTTTTATGATTCTAACAAGCTTCAGAAAGAGTGGTTTCAGCTCTATGATGAAGGCTTGGTAGAATTCAGCTGAGAAACCATCTGGTTCTTGGCTTTTCCTTTTGGGAAGGTTTTTTTTTTTGGGGGGGGGAAGGTTTTTGATTACATCTTCAATCTCTGTGGATGTGATAGGTTTATATAGTGATTTTATCTGTTCTGGGTTAAGCTTTGTTATTTGGTAGGTGTCCAAAAACTTATCCATTTCTTCCAGGTTCTCTAATTTTGTGGAGTAGAGGTTTTGGAAGTATATCCTGATGATACTTCCAATGTCTTTGGGATCTGTTGTGATCTCCCCATTGTCCTTTCTGATTTTGTTGATTTGGGCTTTCTCATTTCTTCATTTGATTCGATTGCCAGGGGTTTGTCAATCTTATTAACTTTTTTAAAGAATCAACTCTTTGATTTATCTATTTTTTACTCATTTTCTTGATTTCCAATTCATTAATTTCAGCTCTGATTTAAATTATTTCCTTTCATCTTCAGCTCCTCAGGTTAGCTTTTTCCATCTGTTCCAATTATCTTAGGTGGGTGGTTAGATGATTGGTTTGAGACTTCTATTTGAAGGCATTTAGTGCAATGAACTTCCCCCTTAGGACTGCTGTCATGGTTTGATACAGATGTCCCACACAAACAATTGAATGTGTTCTGATAAATCGATCCTCAGCTGATGGCAGTTTGGGTTTTACAACCTCGATGAAGCTGTGTTGTTGGGGGCGAGCTTATGGGGTTATAAGCTTCCCCTTGCCACTGTTTGGCACACCTACCTGCCGCTGTTCGCAGTGCTGTGGCAGAGGTGATGTCCAGCCCTCTGCTCATGCCATCATTTTCCCTGCCAAAATGGAGTCTCCCCTTGAGTCTGTAAGCCAAATAAACCCATTCCTCCACAAGCCAATTTTGTTTGGGTTCTTCTGTGCAGCAACTAGAAAGCTGACCGCAACAGTTTTGGTACCAGGACATGGGGTCATCTGTTGCTGCTAGAACCCTGATCTTGTGGCTTTGGTCTTCTAGAAGTGATCTACAGGAGGAATGTGGAAGGACCTGAAATCTCGGCCTAAGAGATGCCTCACAGTGTTGTGAGTACAGCTTCATGGATCATTCTGGTCAGAGTTGAAAGACCTGAATGTAATGAGAACTATGGACTGTGAGGTTTGGCTTACAAGGGGGAGAAAGAACTTAGTTAGGACTGTGCCAGAAGCAGTTTGTGTGAGAGGCCTGCTGAATTCTGCCTGCCTGTGTCCTGGAAATCTGTGCAGGGTTGTTTTACGTAAAGATGGACTGGTGTGAGAAGATGGAGATGGCACAGAAAGAAGATCTTTGGGTCGAAACTGCTGCCCGTTCACCTGCAATTGTTTGAGAGATGAAAACCATTGAGATTCAGCCAGCTGGTCTGCATTGGAACAACAGGAAGAATGTGGACTCTTTGAAGTAAGGGGCCTGAATGCTTTGATCCCCCCCTGGAATAACAAGTTGGTAGCCCACCTGGTTCTGTGGAATGGAGATTGGTTAGAAAGAGAGGGTCATTGGATTTGCAACACAGTTGTGTTTTTGAAAAATGGCCATCGGCATGTGAAGCAGGTGTGCAAGGTTGCCTGCGTGGAGCCCGATGGAGCCATGAGGATGAACTGTGGGTTGCAATGGAGACCCAGTGAATTCCAGGACTATGGATGGGTGCTAAGGCGTGCTGCCAGCACCGGATAAGGTTTTCCCGGACTGTGAGTAGCCGAGCTGTAGGGGCGGAATTGAATCTCAAAAGACTTGTGTTATTGGTTAGAATCATTGAGCTTGGAGTTAGAGATTGATGGTGCCCTGTTTGTTTTAAATCTTGTATTGAATTGGTCAATCTGATTTTGCTGTGCCTCATGTTTTGCATTGTGAATGTTCTGTGCCATTATGGGTTTATTTTTGGTATTATGGCTCAGTTGAAAGCTTCGGGGACTTAAGAGTTGAGCTGAACATATTGTGTTTATATCTTGTATGATTATTAGTTTAGGGGCAGACTGTCATGGTTTGATACAGGTGTCCCACACAAACAATTGAATGTGTTCTGATAGATAGATCCTCAGCTGATGGCAATTTGGGTTTTACAAACTCGATGAAGCTGTGTTGTTGGGGGCGAGCTTATGGGGTTATAAGCTTCCCCTTGCTACTGTTTGGCACACCTTCCTGCCGCTGTTCGCAGTGCTGTGGCAGAGGTGATGTCCAGCCCTCTGCTCATGCCATCGTTTTCCCTGCCAGAATGGAGTCTCCCCTTGAGTCTGTAAGCCAAATAAACCCATTCCTCCACAAGCCACTTTTTTTGGGTTCTTCTGTGCAGCACTTAGAAAGCTGACCGCAACAACTGCCTTCATTGTGTCCCACAAGTTCTGATAAGATGTGTTATCATCATCATTTAGTACATGGAAATTCTGGATTTCCTGTTTTATTTCTTGGATGATCCAATCATTTTTTAGGAGCAAATTGTTCAGGCACCAGTACTTTGTTCATTTTCTGGATCCTGTTCCATTGTTAACTTCTACCTTTAATGCACTATGGTCTGATATGATGCAAGGAAATATGTCAATCTTCCCGACTTTGTTTAGGGATGATTTATGACCTAGAATATGATCAGTTTTAGAAAAAGCCCCATGCTCTGCTGAGAAGAGTGTATATTCTGTGTCTTTGGGGTTGAACATTCTGTAAATATCTGTTATCCCCAGCTGGTCAATGGTGTTTTTGAGCTCTGTTATGTCCCTGCTGATCTTCTGTTTGCTTGATCTGTTTAGAGATGATAGAAGTGTATTAAAGTCTCCTACTGTGATGGAGTTAGAGTCTATTTCTGCTTTATTTTTGAGTAAGGTTTCCTTTATGAACTGTGTTGTACCCAAATTTGTTGCATATATGTTAATGATGGTGATATCTTTCTGTTGGATCATTCCTTTGATGAGTAAGAAGTGACCATCATTTTAATTAATTTTGTTGTAAAGTCTATTCTGTCAGAGATTAATGTAGCCACACCCGCTTGCTTTTTATGTCCACATGCCTGATAAACTGTTTTCCATCCTTTTACTCTAAGAAGATTGCTGTCTTTAGAGTTAAGGTGTGTTTCCTGAAGGCAGCATATGGAAGCATCCATTTTTCTGATCCACCATGGAAGTCTGTGTCTTTTTATAGGGGAGTTAAGTCCATTTATATTCAGGGATATAACTGTGAGGTTTGCTCCAAGCCCTGCCATGTTGAAGGGTTAATGGAGGTTGGTGTCTGTGCTGCTGTTATTAGCATACTGACTGTATTTGTCGTGCCTGATATCTGGTACTCTTCTGAGGTAGATTTCTTGTTTCTTCTGTGTGGGATATGTCCAGTAGAATCTTCTGTAATTTTGGCTTTCTGTTCAAATAGTTGTAGAGCTGGTTTACTTCATGGAACACTTTCAAATCTCCATCTATTTTGAGGGATAGCTTTGCTGGGTACAGTAATCTCGGTTGAAAGCCATATTTCTTTATGCCCCGAAAAGCATTATTCCAAGCCCTTCTGGCTTTCATGGTTTCTAATGAGAAATCAGAGGTAAGTCTGATGGATTTTCCTTTATAAGTTATGGTTTGCTTTTCTCTTGCAGCTTTGCATATTTTCTCTTTGCTTTCTATGTTAGGCATATTAATTAAAATGTGACTTGGAGAATTCCTCTTCATGTCCTGTCTGTTTGGAGTCCTCTGGGCCCCTTGAATGTTGTGTGTGCTTTCTCTTGTTAGATATGGGAAGTTTTCTTGAATAATTCTGTTGAAAATATTTCCTATGCCCTTAGCCTGGGTTTCTTCTCCCTCTGGGATCCCCATGTTTCTAATATTGGGCCTCTTTATGGTATCCCATATATCCCTCAAATTTTGCTCTCTTGATTTCTTGAATTTATTGAAGCCTATGACATCCTTATTAATTTCTTCTGTCTTGTCCTCAACGTCTGAGAGTCTGTCCTCCAGATTGTCAACTCTAGGACAGATTGATTCAAGGGAGGTTTTTAACAACTCCATTTTTGGTTTCAGCTATAATTTTTTTTATAGTCTCCAATTCTTTGGTGAGATCCAATTTCCAGTCTATTTTTGTTTTTGCTAGTGATTCCTGAAAATCATTTTTAAGTTTTCTTAAGTCCTCATCAAATTTAATCAATTGATTATCTAGCTCCTCCCGTAGTTGGTTCACCTTCCATTCACTTAATGTGTTTCTGAATTCATTCATATGTCTCTCCATTAAATTCAGTCTGGAGTCTATTCTTGTGTTGGTGAGCTTCATCTCATTCATGTGTTTTTTTTTTCATAGTTTACATATCAGCCATTAACTGCTTCATGTTTGCATTGCAGTTGTGGTCAGGAGTCATATTATTCTCTCTTTGGGATTGTGTATTTGTTTTTTCCACTTTTGCCACTTTCCTGTTCCATAATGGGAACAGGGGCCCTGAGTTGGGAAGTTCCATCTTTGATTTCTGTGGTTTTTTCTTTTTCCCATTGGTTTCTGCCCATGTCCAGGTAGGGGAGTGGGACTCAGGCACTCTGGGGAGTGCTGTTCAGCCCGCTTTGCTTCCAGTGGAAAGTTCACCAGGTTTGATCTTAAACAGAGGTCTTTCCTGTTGGGGTGTTCTGCCCCCAGTCAGGCTCAGATCTTTACCTGTCTGGATCCCTCTGTATGTGACTATTTAGTCTTAGAGGCACCTCATAGGCCCCTGTCCCCCAGCACCCCAGCCTATAGAGCCCAGTGTTTTCCCACCTGACTGCAGCAAGCAGAACTGGATTGCTATCTCCCCCACTAGGTTTAGAGACTCAAGGCTCTAGACTCTCCTTGGGCCAGTACTTGGTGGACCTGTTCTGATTCCACGCACCAACCATACCCAGCCACCCAGACTCAAGAGCCTGGTGAGAGCTTCCTATTGCTCATGTAATCCGTGTTCTCAAATTCCTGGACCAACCTGTGTCCTCCCTTCAGTGGCACAGGGTCCCTGGTGCCCACTGATGTCACCTGTGCCCCCCTGGCAGTGGAGTGTGTTCCCTGCCTGAACTGGCCTCTGCCCTCCCAGCAGTGGCAGCAGTTCCCAGGTATCTGCCAGAGAGGCCTGACCCCTCCTGGCAGCTGCAGTCCCTGAGTGGGCTTCTGGAACTGAGCTAGGTCAGTTTGCCCTAGAAGTGTGTATGCCTGTGTGTGTGTGGGGGGGGGGTTGTGGACAGAAGTTTGCCGAAGTATAGGGCACTTGAGGGAATGGTCCCTGGGAGGGAGAGGTGCTCAGCTGGCAAGGGCTCTGGAAGCACCTTCGAGGAGATAATGGGTGATGGCGGGAGCTTGGGGTGGGGGAGGGTTGGCCCTCCGTTCCTCTTCAGAGCAGAGAGCCGCTGGGGAATCCTGTCTGGGCTGGTGTAGGAGCTGGGGAGAGGGTGGGCTTGGATTCAGGGCCGGCTGCGGTCCGGGGTTTGGATCCCAGCTGGAAAATCAAACCTTTATGGAGAGTCCTGGCAAGGCTGCTACTCGTCCACCATCATGCTCCTCCCTTCAACAATGCAGTTTTATTATTGGTAATAAAAATAGATGCAGATCCCTGTAATGCAATCATGGGATGAACTTTTGTGGTGCTTGAAAGGCATAAACACACTTAGGTCTGTAGCAACAATGGGGGAAGAAATTTCGCTACTTAGACCAATGGAGGACAATGGGAGGAAGATACTTCCCTGTATGGGGAACCATGAGGATATAGTTCTTGTCAGAACTGCAGGAAAAACAGAGGGAAAAAATACCTTTTTTTAAGGGTTTTGGTAAGATATTGACTTTTAAGTTAAATTTTTATTTTGGAACAGGTTTTCTTCTACCAGGATGTCAATTTTAGGACTAAGTTAACCTGATTATATGAGTTCTGAAATAAACGTAATCCATTTCCATGTCTATTCTAAAATCAGGAATAGGAGGTGCTTACTAGAGAATGGGCTGTCCATATCAGTATCTGCCTCCTAAAGGTCATGACTTCCCCTTTCTCAGTAATCATTAGTTCCATGATTTACCAAGGAAGGTGTTGGTTCTCATGCAGCCCTACCTCATCTATGATGAGATATTGGCAGGAAACCCTATCTGCTATGAGTCCATAAGTGTACAGGACTTGTATCCAGAGGACATACCAACCCACAGCGCTACCTCTCCTCTTTTTGACCTTCTTTCTGCCTACCTTTCCTCCAGGTTTCCTGTGCCTTGGAGAGTATGGGTTGGGTGTCATGTTTAGGACTGAGCACAAACTAGTCTCTTTTTCTTGGTTACTTTGTTATCTGTGCATCTCTGTGATCACCTCTTCCTTTGGCATGAAGAAAACTCTGTATTTGAGGCTAGGAGTAGGACCAATATATAGGAACAAAAGTAGACTTTTAAAAGGTAGTTTGGCATGCTGTCCAATCAGCATAACTACCTACCTAATTGGATTCCTCCCTCGTCCCTAGGTCCCAGCCAAGAATTTTTTTTACAGATTTACAGACACAATTTCCCTCCTATTTTGTTGTAAATTGGCCTTTGATTATGAAAAAAAATCATCAATTTTGTTAATCACTCCAAAGAGCTATTTTTCATTAATTTTCTGTTTGTTATATTGGTTTTTGATTTATCTTTATTTCATTCATTCCCACTCTTATTATTCTCTTTTTCAATTTATTTTGCACTAACTTTTTCCTGCTTAAGGTAGAAACTTATAGCACTGTTTTAAATAGCTGTTTCTTTCTCAGTGTTTTGGAAAATGTATCTAAAAGTAAATGAAAGCAATATTACATGTGTTTTTCTTTTTTTAAAAAAAATAAGGCTGTTTTCCACTTTTGAATGAGTAAAGTAATTTCTCTGTAATAAGTGTTATGCATGCATCTCAAACTTACATTAAAACTAACTTAAATTATTTACAGTTTCACATTTATCATTGTTCACAAAGGCCCTTTTGCACCCATCTTTGGGTCTAGGAAGGTTCTGGAATAAACTTAGAAACATGAAAACTTATCATAAGCCATAGATACTTATATGTATTATAAAATACGCTGGTTCATCCATTATTTAGAAAATATACCTTTGAATAATTCAAGATAAAACAATTATTGTACTTTGAATATTTATGTTAGGGATAAATTTAAATACACTTTAGTCTTATTCCATAATTTTCCTTATCTTCTAAACTATCATTAAGATGCTTAGGATAATTTTTGATGTCTATGTACAAAAACAAAATTTAATAATTGATATTTAACTTTTCTCACCAAAATTAGAAAGGGCATTAAATGTAGAAAATCACATTGGCTTAGAATAGAACATCAAACCAGTATGCCCAATATAATTATTGTAGTACATTTCTATTAGGGATAATAACTACATGAAAATTATATATCATCAATGCATACATGAATTATTTTTCATATGTAAGTGAAGAATGCATTATTATAAAGTGTATATAATCCACTTGCATATGAGGTAAAAATCTAAAGGTAAGCTTGTAGACAAATAGGACTTATTATACAGTGTTCAAATATTGAAGTATAGAGTCTACATAGGAAACCAGTAGGTTGGAAAAGTTGTAAAGAAGTATCATATGCCAAACAAATAAATTTTATTTTATGTGGAAAATAAGAAGCAAATTTAATTTCTGGAAGATGACATGCAGGATTTATTGCATGGGAAATAAGAGGTAAGAAATCAGTTAAGATATCAGTTTTAGAAATCCTAGCAGAAACAGATAGATGACTGCCTCTACTAAGTCAGTTCAATGTGAATAGAGATGAGGAAATAGACTTGAGCCATGGTATTCAGCAGTCAAAGCTAAGGAGATTTGATGAAGTATTAAAGAAAGGGAAACTAGGATAAATTTTATATTAGTGGCTTAGGCTACTGCATGCATGGGACACTGTTAACAGAGACAAATAATGCAGGGCAGGAACATATGATTTTTAGAAGGCAGGATCATGTCTACTGTGTGCATTTGAAGTTTGGGTATCCTGGGTAATATTCAAGTGGCATATATATATATTTATATATATATACATTTCTATTAGGGATAATAAGTACATGAAAATTATATATCATCAATGCATACATGAATTATTTGGTATATAAATTGGTTTTTCGAGGTAGGGTCTCACTCTAGCCCAGGCTGACCTGGAATTCACTATGTAGTCTCAGGGTGGCCTTGAACTCATCATGTCATCGTGATCATCCTACCTCTGCCTCCAGAGTGCTGGGATTAAAGGTGTGCGCCACCACGCCCAGTTTAACATGAATATTTTTAAAGTCTCTAAGCTAGAGATTATATTACAGTCAACAGTTTATATATAAGGTAATTTGAGTAACAAATAAAATTAAAAGTCTCATCATTTATTTATCTTCTTCATTTTAATTTCCATTTTGCATGTTTCTTAGTGCAGACACTATATTTATCTAGTAAGCATAGTTATTTATTATTAATATCCATATATTATATAGATATAAATATGTTGCTTTAGAAAGAGTTATGATCAAAATACATGGAGAAGGCTGTGGATGTAGCTCAGTTGTCAAAATGTCTGCCTATCATGTATGAAAACCTGGACTCAATTCTTAGGACTGCATGAAGTAGATGTGGTAGTGTTGGCCTATAATACAAGCACTCTGGAGATACAGAGAAAAAAAATCAGAACTTTAATACCATCCTTTGCTATATAGTAAGTTCAAGGGCAGCCTATGATGCATGAGGCACTGTCTCAAAAATCAATCAATCTTTCAAATACATCCTTAAATAAATATTTTTTAAATGGAGACTTCATTTACATGCCTCATGGAGCTTATAGGGGAAAGAAATGTAGGGGACCAAGAATGTACTTCTCTGTAGTGTCATTTATATGAGTCAAGAATGAAGGTTCCAACTACGAATATGTGAAGAGTTCATGGAGAACATTATGAGGAAACAACATTGTCACTTAATGTGTAGAAACCAAAAATGAAAGCTGGTCACAAAATCCAGGTACTTGGAAGACCTGTAAGTAAAAGACTGGGAGAATTTACATAAATATAGTCATCACTGTGAATGGTATTACCAGTGTTGGAGAAAGAAAAATGTAATTGTGAAGATGGTTACCAGATTTCTAAGAGGTGAGAAATAAGAGTGAGAAAGTGGAAGGGATGTGAATGTAGGAGAATTTTAAGAGGAGTTGGTTATAAAGTGGATGGAGAAAGACAGACACTAGAGGGATGTCATCAGTGACAGGAGTGAATGTTTACTTTAGGTGAGTAGATGGATAGCTTGTAATGTCAGACAGAACACAGAAAACTAGCCAGTCTATGTTCAGATACTGTTAAAAAAAAACAACATTATCTCTTGGGTAAACTTACCCAAATGTGCTATCTCTAAGAGGTACATCTTGAACAAAATGACACCATAACCTAAAGGGATGGGAAAAGTACCTACAGAGAAGCCAAAATTGCAATACTGAATTCAATTTACAAAGAATCCACATGTTATTCCTGCCTCTGGATCCTCACCATAGTACCCAGGGCATTTTTATCACATACTTAGGCAAATTAGATCCCTTCTCTGAACTAACGCTCACAATGCCCCCCCCATTCCTTGCTTCACAAAAGCCCATACAAACCTACTCAGTTTGTAACTGTCTTAGAATCGTTCACTTGCCCTGCCACAGGTATTCCTTGAAACCATCAGGCGAGAAGCTCCCTTGCAGTTCTTTTCCCTGGCTGTGTTTATAGCCTGGCACAATACTGGCAAATCTCACTCTTTACTGACAAATTTTCTATGACCAAAGAGATTTAAGCTGAATCAATATCACCACCACATGGAATGTCTGTGCCTTTTTTCTTTGTTCTCTCTTTACCATTTAGGGCTGCACATATCTTCACCATAATGTTTTGGTTTTGTCTGTTATCTTTCACTGGAATATAAGTTCATAGGCTGGGGTTCTGCCCACTTTTTACACTTTTATTATTTTTATATTTCTATTTATTTATTTGAAAAGGGAGTATTAGGAGAAAGAGAGAGACATAGAGAGAGACAGAGAGATACACAGAGAGACAGAGAGAGAGAGAGAGGAAGAGAAGAGAGAGAGAATGGGCATGCCAGGGCCTCCAGCCACTTGCAAATGATCTTCAGATACATGTGCCACTGTGAATCTGGCTTTATCTGGGTACTAGGGAATCGAACCTTGGTCACTGGGATTTACAGGAAAGCATCTTAAACACTGAGCAATGTCTCCAGCCCCTACACTTTTATTATTGACAACATCCATACATATACACAATATGGCATGATCATAATTCCCTTCCAGCTCTCATTTGTCCCCCTCCCCTATCCACCTTCCATTAAGCCCCTTTCTGTGTCCATCTAGTTCCTGTTTTATTTTGATGTGATTATTTCCCTTCCTGTTACGCAGGTTTGTGTAGGCAGCAATAGCCACTGTAGGTCATGAAAGCCACAACCACTTTGTGTCTGGAAGAAACTATTGCAGAGTATTCCTCCCCTTCCTTTGGCTCTTACATTCTTTTTGTCACTTCTTCTGCAATGGTCCCTGAGTCTTGGAGGGTGTGATATAAATGTCTCACTTAGTGCTGAGCATTTCACTTTTAGTTACTTTGGCCAGTTTTGAGTCACCCCAGTGGTCACCACCATCTAAAGAAAAGCTTCTCTAATCAAAAGTGAAAGTACCATTGATGTATGGACATAAACAAAATGGTTTAGAGGAAAGTGTGATGGTCATAATATATCCATTTGGCCAGACAAGAATATTAGCTTGCCCCTATGGCTTATGACCGCCCAGCCATAAGCTTTTGGCTAGGTTTATAGTACCAGGCATGAATGGTTCTGTTCATTTGTTCACCACTATTTCTTCAGTGCCTAGGACAATGCCTAGTATATAATAGGCATTTAAAAGTATTTGTCCAAATCATAAATAAGTACTGAGTGAAGCACTTCATATTGTAAAATAGAATATTTTTTACTGACAATTTGAAAATACATTTTCCTAGTCAGCCACTCACAGCTGGGATGAATCTCCAAACCAGGCACAATTTGTGGGAAGAAAGGATTTATTGAAGCTACAGATCCAGGGGGAAGTTCAATAATAGCAAAAGAGGCTGACCCTCTTTCATAGGTCTAAGCAATGCCAACAAACAGCAAAACAGGTGGGGGGGGGAGGAGAGAATTTCTTCCCCTTTATGTCACCTTAGGGCGGCAGTCTTACAACCCTATCCCAGACTTGATGGATTCATGAGTCTGGAATTTCATTCCTGCCCTGCCCACACAGGAAAGGATGCTAATTTCTAGCTCTTCTGAGCTTCCTTATACCCTGCCTTCTACTGAAAGGCTGCCTTCCTGTAAATATACTCAGAGACCTACCCAAGAAAATTAAAAAGATCAAATTGACAACAAAATCTAACCATCACAAGTCCACCCCTTGTCAACTTGACATCAAACCATATCTTCCTACATTATAATTTCCAGAGGAAAATGGTAAGAAGATCATAATTCCACCTAACATAATACAACTATCCCACAAAGAATGGCAAATGCATAATCTCCCCCAACACAAGGCAAGGTCTCTTACATGTGAGTTTTGCAAAATCAAAATAAGGTACATATAATAGCAAAGAGTAAACATTTCCAACTTTTATGAGGCATAACAAGACTGGACCAATGCAAACTCAACAACTATTAAGCAAACATCTACAGTTCAAGTCCCATAGCACAAGGAGTGACTTGACAGCCTCTGGATTTTCCAATTCTGTTCCTCCAGCTTGGCTGAGTAGCTGGGAAAAACCTCCATCCTGAGCCAGCAGAGCTCCATGGTAGCCATTGAACAGTCCTACTATATCCAAAACATCTTCAAGTATCCTTTGCAAACCACAGTCCATCTTCCAACAGCTTAACTTGTCAATCAGGGACTTCACGCCCTGTTCCAGATACCACATCTCAGCAGCAGCTCCTGGAACCATGTGCACTTCATGACCCACTCCATGCATGCATTTCTCATGCTTCTAAAAGCAATACCAGGTATGCAAAACATGTTGTTAATTCAGGGACAAAATAAATCGTGACTTTAAAGAAGCTGGTTTTTTCCTTTCAGCTAATTCCTTTTAAAAGATTTTGAGTAGTCTGTCATTCAGTCCTTCGTGGGTGGAAACACCTCAGGCATCCATTCTTTCAATGTAGAACAGTTAGGCTATCTTCATTGGGATTGCTAAATGACAGTAGCAGCTTCAGTAACCTAAATACCAGTCTCTGTGCCAGTAAGTTAAACTTGCTTTGAGGTGTTTTTTTTTTTTTACTTTAAATCTTAAATTCTCAGTTCCATATCATTAGCCAAACACAACAGTCCACTTCTTAAATTCAACCTTGATCAAACTCTCTTGGCATGGGCAGTAGAATGCAGCCAGCTCTTATTCCAGTAACATAGTTCTAATAATTTCCTCTTTAGTCTCTCCTTCCCCTTAGAAAGTTCACAAGCCAAGCCTCCAAATATCATTCTCTCTGCACACAACATTTTTAAACTTACATGTTATAATAACATAAACAATATTGCTTTTGTGTCAAAGAGTTATATCTATTTCATTTAATCCTGGTATAGATTCTGTAAACTCATCTTTATTATATTTTATATTTAATTAACAAGAAATCTGAAACACAGAGATATAATCTGTTTTATGCAGCATAAAAAAAGGTTCAGAGCTGGAGAGATGGCTCAGCGGTTAAGGTACTTGCCTGCAGAGCCTAACAGCTCAGGTTAATTCCTCAGTACCCATGTAAAGCCAGATACACAAAGTGGCACATGCATCTGAAATTCATTTTCAGTGGCTGGGGCCCTGGCATTTGAGCCCCCACACCCCCCTCTCTTCTTAGAATATTTCTAAGAAGATATAATATTTCTATATATTTCTATAATATAATATTTCTAAGTTAGTTAGTTAGTTAGTTAGTTAGTTTATAACTAACTAACTAACTAACTAACTAAATAAATAAATAAAAATGCTTCAGGTGCAAACTTCCACTTTTGGGTCTGCCACCTACACCATCATTCATTCACAATTTGTTGTTGCTCACTATACATCACACAGATTCAAACCAATAAAAATTTAGATATTATAGAAATAAGATCAAAAATATGCTTAGACATTGATAAAAAATATAGCAATAGATGTTCCCTGTAAAATCAAGTTTAAATAGAATGGACTCTGAATCATCTTAATGCAATAAAACCAACATATTCAAAATTATAAATGCAACAATAATTTCACCTTTATGGAACAAAATAATTCTTACATATCTGCTATGCTTATTAAAATAATAATATCAACTAATTATCATTACTTAGTAATTATCATGTCACCGACACCTCATTAAGGACTTGTCAATTTCATGCACTGAGCTGTGAAATTTTTAAAAAAAATATTTTATTTATTCATTTTCAAGCAGATACAGAGAGAGATGAGAGATGAGAGATGAGAGAGAGAGAGAGAGAGAGAAAGAGAGAGAGAGCAAGAGAGCGCACCAGGGCCACCAATTTGTGGGTCTGGCATATGTGGGTACTAGGGAATTGAACCAGGGGCCTTAGGCACTAGAGGCAAGTGCCTTAACTGCTGAGCAACCGTTCCAGCCCCTGAGCCGTGAAATTTAATAGACTATCTCAATGAATTCTGAATTCAGTGAGACAGACACTAATGCTATTCCCAGGCTATATATAGATGGTGACTGAGTTCCAGGAAGGTCAGCAGAAATCAGCTGGAGGCTGCTGCACAGAAGTGTTGGATCTGAGGCGAGAACCTAAACAATTTAACTGGAGAACAAACTTCTGGCAAGTTAAGGATAAGATGAAGTATTATCTGATAGATCATGTTGAGACAATGACTAATGAGAGAGAAAAATCTCATACAGGTCCCTAATTCTTAGGACACATCAAAATCAATTCTGGCAGATGAAGAAAATATACAAAACATCCAACCATATAGTCGATGAAAATTAAAGTGGGCACCTAAGTGCTGTTTGAGCTAAACAGAGTAAAAGAATTGCAGATGAACAGAACAATAGATTAGACAATAATCAATCTCACTTGTCACTCCTTCCTTGCTACTGCAGCTACTCTTTCCAATCTCTGGATTTTTAAGATCAACCCCCTTCCAATTCTCTGGATTTCAAGATCAACCCCCTTCTTGAAGAAAGCCCCTTCAATTTCTGTGTAGCTGTATCTGTCTACATTTGATTAAACACACCACCACTTAGCAGCTCCTAGAAATTTGTGAGTGCTACCCTTTCGTGAGGTACCCTTTGTTGTTGGATTTATGGGTTTGGGACTATATTTGCAAGTTAAGAGGAATCTCACTTTGTTACTATAAAATTTGAAAACATTTATGAGCTTATAGGGCATGGAGATCATTAGATCATTGCATTTTAAAGTGCAGGCCTGACAGCATCAGGTTTGGTTACATTTTGGCATAATACTTTTGGAAAGTAAATTTACAACATATAAAAATAAAACTAGTCCAAAGAAGAAACCCAGAGATTTTTAAAAGCTCAAAGTAGACCTATTACCCAACATGGCTCAGGGAATTTTGTGGAAGAGGGTGTGGAAAGATGGTAAGAGCCATGGCAAAGGAATATCCTGAGGTATTGCCCTCCTCAAAAAACAATGTCTACTGCTTGCACAATTCATAGCCCCCTATACCATGGACCATTCCAACAATCCCATTGAGGAGAGCCCTCAGCGTACTGGGGGCAGGGAGGAGGGAAATGGGGGTGCCTAACAAGACTTGTTCTAGAGCCCTGAGAATCATGAAGAACAGCTGACAGACCTGCCAATGCATGGGTTGTTGGGGAAGAGAGGGGCAGGCAGGTTGCAAGAACTATAGGAAGGGTAGAAATATCCTGAGGCTCCCCAAGGCTCAGGGCCACCTCCCAGATTGATGGAGGTCCTAATTAACCCACAGTGAACTGGTGAGGGCCCTCATGGAATAGGGACCAGGGGAGAAGGAATAGAAGACTATAACCTAGGTAATAAAATAATCTAAATTTTAGAAAAAGAAGACAGGAAGCTCCAGAATTAGTGAGACACCAGCTCAATAAGAACAAACAAAACAAATAGGGAGCAGAAGCCTCAAGTTCTGCTTAATGAGTGCATGGGTTACATGGGGCACCTCGTGGGCACTCACATGCATTCATCAAACCCACAGACAAATAAAAAAGTGAAAAAAATACTACATGTATTTATAGCAGATAAGCCTTTAACATATTAAAATTTAACTCAATAATTTTGTTTCTTACAATATTCTTTAGAAAGTGAATTTAAATATAAAAAGGGTTTGATTGACAGTTTGCATTGAAGAATTCTATTTCACATAAGAAAATGTAAGCAATTTAAGGAGAGAAAATGATATCCCATTCTTTTACATTATACATATTAAATGTCATAGAATCATTTAGAATCACATATTTGTCACAATGTCAATAAACAAATAGTATATAACATTAAAGTGAAATTGCAGCTATTTTAAATTGAATACAAAAGGCCAAAACATTAAGAGTGGACCAGTGGCAGTGAAGTGCTTTATTCATTAAAAAAAATATAACCATTCTATGTTATACTATTTTTTTTTCGGATTTTCAAGATAGGGTCTCACTACAGCCCAGGATGACCTGGAATTCACTATGTAGTCTCAGGGTGGCATTGAACTCACGGCTATCCTCTTACATCTGCCTTCCGAATTCTGGGATTAAAGGCATGCGCCACCACGCCCGGATATACTATTATTTTTAAATAAATCCATGTGATGTATAAATTTCCAAAGAGGGAATTAAACTTATGAAATGGTAACAATAAGAACAAAAATATTTGGAATACACACACACACACGCACACACGCACACTACAAAACAAACAAGCAAAAGAAAACTAAAGTAGTCACTCATTTCCATCAATTCTGCAATCTACTATTTTTTACAACTGAGTGAACTATTTGCTAAATTATTTTCTTCCCACTTTCTTCTGGAGTTAATTCTCCACTGAATAGTAATAAATATAGTAAAAATAAAAATATAGTAAAAATAGTAAGAAAATGAGCAAAAGCGTTCCAAAAATACAGCAAAAAATTATTATTTTAGGATTCTGATCATAGTTTTTCAAAAAGATAGTGTAATATTTTCAGAACTGTGTGATATTAAAATACATCTTAAAATTATCTATAAAATATAGAAGGAAAATTTAGTCATATTATTTCTCACTAAAACTATACCTATAAAATGTGCATGCATAAATTTTTGTTACACTAGTTTTGCCAACCTTATTTTTATAAGCAAAATATTTGTATTGATATTTCTGGACCCCATTATGGTGACTATTATTGATAGCATCAAGAGTATTACAAATGTCTTTTTTTTCTTCTGTGTTGACAAACATGCTAATGGCAAGTGTCAAGTATTTCTTCAACTCAAATGCCTTTATTTCTGTCAAACTTATACTCTTATCTGTGGAATTTTCTTTATATATGAAATAATGTAATATATTACTCTTCTAGAAAATGTTCTACTGTTTTCCCTAGTGATTTATTGTATAGCAAAGACAATCTAAAAGATGAAATTTTCTGTTGTCATTTTCCTGTTGTATGCCACAGAATTTCAGAATGTATTAGTTATTGTCTCATTGCTGACATGAAATACCCAAGCAACAATGAGTTTAAGTGATGAGGGGTTTATTTTGGCTTACAGTTTCAAAGTTATAGTCCATCATGGTAGGGAATGCATAGCAGCAGGAACTTGAAGCAAAGCTGGTCACATTCCACCCAGCACGAGGATACTGAGATCCATGAATGCTGCTGCTCAGTCAGTTCTCTCCTTTTTATACAATTCAGGATGCCAGCCTCTAGAATGGTGTCACCTCTGTTAAAGTGGGTCTTTCCACCTCAGTTTACCTATTCAAGATAATCCATCATGTGTGTACATGGCCAGAGATCAAAGAGAATGAGAAACAGTGCGCACACTATAGACTTATTTGGTTTACATATTAACCTAATGCTACATTCTATAAACTTTAGTTTGACATATGCTAAGGGACTTGATTGTTGATTTTACCATCACATTTGAAGAGGAGGTTTCTGAGTCACTGGGATTATCATTGTCCTGTTAGTTTGTTTCTGTCATTGTTACTATTCTTCATACTTTTATGCTGCCCATTTTATTGCTTTTATGTTATTTTTTTAGGCAGGGTCTCACTCTAGCCAAGGCTGACCTGGAACACACTGTGTAGCCCATGTTACCTTAAATTTATGATGATCCTCCTACTTCGGTCTACCAAGTTCAGGGATGAAAGGCATATACCACCATTCATGGATTACTGCATTAATTTTAAATGTCATAAAGAATCAAGTTTATCCTAAGAAGTGATATTAGGTACTTTTATCAATGAATTTATTTCTAAATGACTCTTTAAAATATCTTTCCTAGGGAGATGTTAAATTAAATGATGGCATATAAATAAACTGTCTCACATCTATTGCTTTAGAAATATGTATATGACAAATTATAGTTTATGCCATAAAATAATGTTTGAGGTTAGTTTTTGTCAGGTAAGAAGGTTGAGAACTATTTAAGTCGACCTCTTACTTTGTACCTTCTTATTTGTTCCATATGAGAAAATTTCATCATTGAACTTAATAATGGATGTTTGTTGAGAAGACAGGCATCTTCAAGATCTTTTGAAATATTTAAGCTTGTACACAGAGATATTGATTATAGAGCTTTTTATAAACGTTTCCTAATCAATTATCTACCTCACTTAGAGCAACTTTACTAAGAGTTATTTTTTTAAAAACTTCAGTGTCAATTATACAAAATGTAATAGATATGATTAAAAAAGCCCTCAGAATCATTAAGGACGGTAAGAAAAAAATATTGCACTATTTCCCCATAGATACTCAGCTTAAAGATGGTTTCCAGTTCAGGCATGTATATACTTAACTGTGAATTGTTCAAAAAATATTTTTACAAGAAAATTTCAAGGATAAATACCTTTCTTTTTCCGTATACTGTATTTCATGTGTTGAAAATATTTTCAAATAGTGAAGAACATTTATATTGCTCTTTCTTCTCCAAATAGGTTATGTGGGTATGTAATTTATGTCGAAAGCAACAAGAAATCCTGACCAAATCTGGGGCATGGTTCTTTGGAAGTGGCCCTCAGCATCCCAGTCAGGATGGAACTCTGAGTGACACAGCTACAGGTGCTGGTTCACAAGTACCAAGAGAGAAGAAAGCACGACTCCAAGAGCGTTCAAGGTCTCAGACACCCCTGAGCACTGCAGCTGCCTCTTCTCAAGACACTGCTTTCCTGGGTGTACCACAGGACAGAAGCAAAGGGACTGAGCCCTCCCAGCAAGCCTTGGGGCCAGATCAGAAACAGTCTTCATCCAGGTCTAGAAGTGAGCCTCCAAGAGACAGGTAATAACCCATTGACCCTGTGAGTAAATGTTGAGCACAAACCAATTTTTAAGAATTTCATTTCTATGAGAAGTGTGTGGAAGTAGAGTGTGTCAGGCCCCACATCTAAGACAGCAGGCTGGAGGGGTTTTGTATATATCTAGAGCCTATTGCTGCATAGTAGGCCCATGTGGCAAAGCTAACATTAGTCACTCAGCTAAAAACTTTCCAAACTTGAGTTAAGAGAATCTCTTGGATGATTGGTCATTTGTAGAATTTTCACTTTAGAGAAAAGTGTTCTAAGAAAGACTATGGTGGGGGAACATGACCCATTGAAGGGTATGTTGAGGGAACTTCCTTGAAGACAGTCACTTCATTCTTTACTCTAAAAAGTAAGAATTGACCAGGTAAAGGGCCAGGTCTCTGCAATAGCACGTGACCCGAAGAACATAGTTCTATAGGGGTTCCCTGAAAGGATATGCACTCTCTAGAGCACAGAGTCAGGAAAGAGTTGGGATCAGTCGCTGATGAGGTAGAAAAGGAGGCAATTACATTTCCTGGATTTTATCTTATGCATAACAGAAAGCCATGGGGATTTAGAGCAAGGAGTATGATGAGATAATGCACTTCAACAGTTTCATTCATTCATTTATTTACCCATCCATTCAAAATTGTCTTTTGGGGGTCATAAAAAATACTTTGCACTAGGAAATAAAGGATGTCATAACCCTTATGTTCATGAGGCTTACAGTGTGGGGTTCCTGAATGGTACTGAGACTTGTTTCTGTAATTCATATTTATCTCATTGGGTAGAAAATTGGATGGACAGAAGGGTTTTAATCCCATTTTCAAATAAAAATCATGTAAGATCAAGGACTTCAAAGTTAAATGGGTGTTGATAACATTCTTGACTCTGTCATAACAGGTAGTGTCTTAGTCAGATGCTGCTAGGATTAATCTCCAAATCAGGAACAGTTATAGGAGGAAATATATATATATATATATGTTTTTTCGAGGTAGGGTCTCACTCTAGCTCAGGCTGACCTGGAATTCACTGGAGTCTCAGGCTGTCCTCGAACTCACAACAATTCTCCTACCTCTGCCTCCTGAGTGCTGAGATTAAAGGCATGCGCCACCACGCCTGGCTGAGGAAGGATTATTTGAAGCTACAGATCCAGGGCAGTTCCATAAGGGAGAAAGAGACTGACCCCCTTTTACAGGTCCAAGCAGAGAGAGAAATCCATCACTAATATCATGTGTGCCCATGCATATGCACAAGCATGCGTGTGCATGCGCACGCACATATATATATATATATATATATATATATATATATATATATATATATATATACATACATATATATATATATATATACACACACACAAGCAAAACAGGTTGGGGGAGAGAAATTCCCCCCCCCTTTATATAGCTTTAGGGCTGGGTCTTACAACCCTATCCCAGACTTGTTGGCTTCCTGAGTCTCTGGAATTTCCTTCCTGCACTGCCCTTCCAGGAAGGGATGTTCATTTCTAGCTTCCCTGAGCTTCCATACATCCTGTCCCCTACTGAGAGGGCTACCCTCCTGTGAAGAACATCAGAGACCCACTAAAGATAATTACAAAGATCAAGTTGACAACAAAACCTAACCATCACAGGTAGAATAACACATTATTCATGTGTGCCAATTATTAAAGATCATGTGTTCCCAGGATGCTACATGTTCACTGAACATGGCTCTGACCTCACCCAGCAGACCATGAAGAAAGCTCAATAATCTAAGTCAACTTTTCTTGGAACCAGAAGGTACAACAATGATTCCGACATAGCCCCTTTTCTCCTATACTCTGGGAGACAGACACATAGACTACTAACTAGAATGCTGATTTTTTTCAAAACTAGTACTTCAGAAGTCCTGGGAACAAAAGAAGCGATTTCTGAAATAAGCTTTGTAAGATTTCCAAACAAGAAAGAATGAGGTTACCAGACTATTTGGAGAGCCGATACAAAGATCACCTGAGATATATTAGTGAAGCCAGAATTCATCACAGCTGGTGACAAAAGGCTGTGGGATAAGAAGTAGTAAAACTATTAAAAGTGCACTTTGGCATTGTCAGAAGATGGTTTCTATAAATAGCACAATGATTTTGGAGCTAAAGAGTAAAGAAATATTTTTGAATGGTAAAAAAACCTATATAAACTTCAAGAATGAGTACTGAGATGGTTTGATTTTAAAATAAAAATGTGCACATTGATGGGTCAAATTCATTTACTGATGATAAAGACAAATGTAGAATAAGGGCTATAGAACTGTGAGAAGAGAGGGAGGTAACAGGGCTTGGGCAACCTCAATATTGAGAATATAAGTGCTTTTAATCACTGAAGATGTATGATTATATTCTGCACAGTGATCAGGAGCTAGTGTTAACAATACAATTAAAGGTAGTAATGAGAAAAAAGTATCATTAGTGGAGAAAGAAACAGAACAGAGCTGTCTTAAATCAGTGTAATACCCAAGCATCCAATAAACATCATCAAAGGAACTGTTTTCTTTAATACTAATGAATTTTCTAAGGTAAGAGGCATTATTCTTCAGCAGTATAAAAAGGTAAACTGATTCAATATAAAGATCTATCAAGAGCAACTAAAGTAAAATATTTAATTATAATAGTCATCACAGTGTTATGAAAGCTGCATTTGTAACCATTGGTATAAAACCATATTGGACCTCTTTTATTCTAAAATTGCAACCTTTCACTTTGACTTCCACCTCTAAATTCAAATTTGTTTCATTTCAATTGTGTGCATGATGTAAAGGCCTCCAGCGGAGCTCACCTGTTTGTTTTTCCACTGCCCTTGCATCCTCCTTACTCTCACCAGCCTCTCCTACCACATAGCATACTGCACTTTGCTAGCTCACTCCAAAAACTGCCCACTCCCCTCTTATTATTTTCATTCATGACATCTGTTTTTGGACTAACAAATAATGGATTCCCTGTGGTGTTTAGAATTCCTAAGCAAGCTGAGGTTGCCTCCATTCAAATTGCATATTAGATCACATAAGCCCCGAAGACCTAGCTGGTGCAATTCATGACGAGAGTGAATTTACCATATCAGGCCCTTTGCCAAATCTGTTTCTCTTATCCTCTCTCCCTTCCTCTCCTTTGTTCCTTCCTTCATTCCTTCATTCCTTTACTCCCTTTCTTCCTCCATTCCTTCCTCTTTTCCTCATTCCCTCTTTTTCCTTTTCTTTCCCTCTCCCTCTTTCCTTTATTTTTTATCTTTGCCTGTGCCTTTTAACAGCACAGAGAGAAAGAGGTAGAACTCAAAACCATTTTCTTCTCTCTGAGCTTAGTTTGAAAAAGTAGGGACAAAGGAGGGAGAATAAGCACTTTCAACCCTTTCAGTATTTAACTGGGGATAAGACTCAGTGGTAGTGAGGGCCTAGTGTGCACAGGACTTTGAATTTGATCCTCAATGCTGCAGTAAATAAGCATTCTATTATGACCCAAAGAAGCTGCAAGGTAAGCTCTGGTACAGTATTTTTCTTTAAAAAAAAAAAAAAAAAAAAAAAAACCTCCTGGAAAACAAATATGGTGGGGTGCCCAAGACCAAGTCAAAATTAATTTGCTTTTTAAAATGCTATTAGGTTTGATTTCTGAAATAAGCATATTTGTTGTTACAACTCTTTAAAAGTTTCAGTGATAATCCAAAACTGTAAATATGCATAGATATGTACTTAATCAAAAATTGTAAATATATACAATTATTAACTGTGTATTTGATTTTGAAGTAATATGTATGGATTATCTTTTGCACATATTATTGTTTACATTGTTTTTATCTAAAATATCAGTGGCTCTTAGTCACAAGCAAAGGGTAGCATAAATTTTGTCTATTGGATGAATTATAATTTTAATTGGTTTAGTCAAATGCAAAATTTACAGGGTGAAAACAAGTTCGAACATGCTGTGATGCAAGGGGGGAATTTTACAAAGCTAACAGGCTTTGGAGGCTCCCAGAACCTTATGAAAGGTTAAGTTTGTGCACACTTCTAATAGGGAGGGAGAAGCTAGAGGGTGGAAATTCCAAGATCGCCCTTAACTGCTTGACAAGTTTGAGGCTGGCCTGAGCTACCTAGGCTTGTCTCAGAATGAACTCATCGGTCAACCGGGCTGAGCTGGTTCTTGTTCGCATGTTAAGTCAGGGTGGAGTCCTAAGTCTAGGAGAGGGCGCGAGGCTAGCCTGGGAAGGAAAAGTTGACGTTTTACAAACGCCCTCTCTGACCTTCTCGCCCATGGCAGGAAGAAGGCCCCGGGGCAGTCGGAGCAGAACGGCAAAGGAGGCGACGGCAAGGGCGAGAGGAGGCGGGCGCCCCGGCCGTCGGGGCCGCCGGCGGAGGGGTCCGCGGACGACCGCGAGCGGCGGGAGGGCCGCCGGCTGGAGAAGGGCCGCTCGCAGGACGTCCCCGACGTGCGGGAGCCGCGCGCGCCGGGCCCCGAGGGCGCGAAGCCCCCGCGGGAGGAGGAGTACCAGAGCCGGTACCGCAGCGACCCCAACCTGGCGCGCTACCCCGTGCAGCCGCCGCCCGACGAGCAGCAGATGCGCATGCACGCGCGCGTGTCCCGCGCGCGGCACGAGCGGCGCCACAGCGACGTGGCGCTGCCGCTGGAGGGGCCCGCGCCGCCCGCCGCCCCCGGGACGGAGCCCCGCCGAGGCCCCGCGCCGCCCTCCGCGGGCCCCGAGGCCCCCGAGCCCGCGCGGAAGCAGAGCCGCCTGGACCCCGGCCCGGCCGCGCTGGGCCGCCGGGCCAAGCGCGAGAAGGTGGACACCATGCTGCGGAACGACTCGTTGAGCTCCGACCAGTCCGAGTCCGTGCGGCCGTCTCCGCCCAAGCCGCACCGCTCGCGGCGCGGGGGCAAGAAGCGGCAGATGTCCGTGAGCAGCTCCGAGGAGGAGGGCGTGTCCACGCCGGAGTACACGAGCTGCGAGGACGTGGAGCTGGAGAGCGAGAGCGTGAGCGAGAAAGGTGAGCGCGTGGGTCCTGGAGGGAGAAGCGGAGGAGAGAGGGGAGGAGCGCGTGGGTCCTGGAGGGAGAAGCGGAGGAGTGAGGGAGGAGCGCGTGGGTCCTGGAGGGAGAAGCGGAGGAGTGAGGGAGGAGCGCGTGGGTCCTGGAGGGAGGAGAGAGGGGCGGAGCACATGGTTCCTGGAGGGAGAAGCAGAGGAGAGAGGGGAGGAGGGCGTGTGTCCTGGTGGGAGAAGCAGAGGAGTGTGGGGAGGAGCGTGTGGGTCCTGGAGGGAGCGAGAGGAGGTTCTTGGTTATGGAAGTTGAGGGGCAACAACTGTGGGACAAAGGTGCTTGCTCCAAGTGGGCATAGAGGTCCATAGGTGCTGTGCTTTGATTTGCAAGTGTCCCTTGTTTTCTTGAGTGTGAGCAGTGCTTAGAGATGTTGGTGACCCAAGTATTCTCCCTGGGTGTATAAGTGAGCCAGTGCTGGGCATGGAGCTTCTAGTGTACCAGGGCTAGATGCATGTGCCTTTGGTGGTTAGACAGAGCTCCAGAGTACCAGTTTACATAGTGCTAGGGTGAAAGATGCATGCAGGGTTAGAGATGTCTGTTGTGATCTAGGGTTTCAGGGGAAGCTTGGAATACTTGAAGGTAGTGATGCAGAAAGTCCTAGTTATTTGTGGAACTTGATAACCTAACCACCACCTGGAATTTCAGTGTGCAGAGTTTCTTGCTGGTTTTGGTTCCTGTTGTTCTGAAAATGTAATGTGCTTTCTTATGTTTTGAAGTTATTGTTTTGGAGTATGTATGAAGAATATAACTTATGCTGTAGAAAACAACCATTTGTGCCCTATAAATCCTTGTGCACCCCCAAATCAACTCTCAGTTGTGCATATTCCAGTCCCCAAAGTAGAATTTTTGAAATTTCAGTTGACTTCTCACAATATGTGAATAGATTAGAGCTATAGCATGTAACTTTGAAGTTCACTTTCCAAACTTTTCTAAATAGTGTCTTAGGGTGGCATTTTTTCCTGTCTAAATCTGCATCGTGTTTAGGTATCTGTAGCTGCTGAAACTTAATTAAAATTCAATAAACTTTAAACTTCAATTACTCAATCTTACCAGCTGCAGTTGCTCAAAAATCATCAATTCCAAAAAGTCCATTAAATAATGCTGGCTTGGGAAAAACTTCAATTTCATATTAAAATTACATACCTCTTTTGGAAATCATTCTCCTCTTACTGCTGTTTGCCCAGATAAAGCTGACCACATCATTTGGTCATCAGGGTGATCTTCTCTTTTTGTAGTGTTGAGTTTATTGGGTGTTTCTGAATGTCTTTGCCTTTGAGATGTAAGAGGGGACTGTTGTTTAGGTTTTACTTTTCTGTTTAAAAAATATATAATATATATTATATACATTATTATATTATATACAATAATATATTAATATATCATTATATATTACATAATATATTGTATTATATTACATATAATATAATAATATAATATATATTTTGAGGAGAGAGGCAGATAGATTGGGTGCGTGAGCCACGGCCTCTAGCAACTTCAAATGAACTCCACACAAATGTGCATCTAGCTTTACATGGGTACTGGGGAATCAAACCTAGTTCCTTAGGCTTTGTAGGCAAGTGAGTTAATTGCTGAGCCATCTCTGCAGCCCCTTTTCTTTTTTTCTTCCTTTATAAATGCTAAATCTCATACTATATCATGCACTGAGTATAATTCATTTTATTTAAAAGTCAGTTTATTTTCTCATCTTTTGTCACCAAAATCTGACATGTGTGTATGTGGATCCTCTCTGTTCCTGGTTCTTTCTCCTATCAGATAGCTTCATGTTCTACAAGGGAACAGTTAAGAATCTTAGTTTGATCATTACTATTACTGCAAATTAAAGTGAAGTCTTTGTCTTTGGGATTTGTATGTATATAAGATCATTAGGTTGGGCCTTTTGTTTATCATTCAGTTGACTTCTCTTTGTAAGTTACATACTGCCTATAGTTTTCTTTTCTTTTCTTTTTTTCTACAAACTTCATTATAATTTATTAAAGTTAACTCTCTTGGTATCTCTATAACCCCATAGTTTCTCTTGGGTCCTCTCCAGGTATGCTTGACTTTTATTTATTTTTTTGGTTTTTTTAATTATTTATATTTTTATTGTCCATAATGAGTTACATTATTTTTTTATTGTCCATAATGAGTTACATTGTTTAGTGGGCCAACAATGAGTTGGTATCCCCAATTCCTCATTGCCCCCGCTCCCCATGCCCAGTCAGCTGGATATCCTCCTTTGTGGGCCATCTGTATCAGTCTTTGTGGTGGGGGACCATGGATAGCCTAGTATTCAACCGTGTTCTCCTGACCCAAGTGTGGTATTACTGAGGGTTGCCATGCCTCTGAAATTCTCCCCCACCACGGCTCTCACAAATCTTTCCGCCCTCTCTTCCGCTCAGTTCACTGAGTCATGGTGGGTGAGTATTAAGGATGCTTTAATGTTGTGAGCTTAGGGGTTTTTGTGTCGAGAATTGTTGGTTTCTGTCTCACTGGCTTATCCTGAGTTGATTGAATGGCTGTGGCTGTGGGTCCCTTGTTCATCCAGTCCTTCTCTGCAGGGTTCCATATGGATCCTCCATGATATGACTGTGGTGGGTCATCTCTTGCCAGGATCTCAGCTTTCTGCCTGCGGTCGGTTGGTAGGGTTATATGTGCCACAGCTCTCTCGCTGCATCCTGAAAAATACAAACACAATCTCCATCAGAGAGTGAGATCAGTATATGTTAACAAATATACACCATTCTGGATTACCTAGCTTCTATTATTAGTAGCCTCCCCTTCAGACGCTCACATAATGCATCTTGTCTTGGGAGCCCAAGAGTATGGGATTGGTGCATATCACCCTGAATCCCCAGTTCCAATCAAGGGTTCCCCCCTCACTGAGTGGAATATTTGGCCGAATTTAATAGCTGTTGATTGTCTCCCCCAGGTCCAGGCTCCTCCATTGCACAAGTGCTCCTTTATTAGTTTGTTGTTCTCTCCCAGTAGGAGGTGTGGTCAGCCTACTCGTGTCCACAGACCATGTTTCATGCCAGTGGTCTGTTTACTCCAGTTGTCATTGATCAGCTTCCCCTGGCAGCTTTTGTAGTGCCTTCCAGCCCTGCACTAACTGCCATCTGGAGGCTGGTTACCAATCCAGACCTGGAAGGGTCTCTCGATGCTGATCGATGGCATTCTGTGGTTTCTTCAGCAGTGGGTTTTTACCTCAGGCCTGTGGAGGGCATTCAAGAGCCTTGACAGAATTCTGTCTTGTTTTTGGAACCTCATGGGTCGTCAACAGCTCAGTGAAGGAAGGAACCGGTGGCTGGGACCCTGGGCTGTCAGACTGCTCAATTATTCACATACTTAGACATTCTCCCCTACTACTCATGGCCTCTCTTACCAGTTGACGCCCACTACTTACTCTTTAGGTTACAGTATGCTTGTGAGGATTTTATGTTTTTGAACCTAATTTGGTATAGCCATTCCCCTCCCCCCTTCCCTTACACCTCATTCATAACCTCTCACTTCTTTCTACTAGTCTGCATAAAGAAAACTGTTATCCTGGTTAAGGACTGCATATGAGGGAGAGTATGCAGCGTTCAATTCTCTGTTCTTTTGAGTGTTCACTTAGTAAGATCTGTTAAAAGTCAGAACATTTTTTTCCTAAATTTCGATATGTCATTTTTCCTTTCAGCTGAGTAGAATTCCGGCGTGTAAATATACCACAGTTTCACTGTCCATTCCTTCATGGATGGGCATTTGGGTTGATTCCAATTCTTGGCTATTATGAATTGAGCTGCTATAAATATAGTTGTAAAAATTTTCTGCATCGAGATGTGGCATCTTGCGGGTAGATGCCTAGTAGATGGATAGCTGGGTCCATTGGTGTGGTACCCTGCTAATGGGGCATGGAGGAATTAGGATTTTGCTGAGTCTGGCAGGCTTCTGGGACTGTCTCCTGATAAGGAAGTTGAGACAAAGTCCAAGGGCCCCTATAAATTTTAGCAATCCTGAAAACTCCAGCCCCCAGGCAGGCCACAGCTGTCCGATAACATAAACAAGCAGTTCAAAGCCTAGCTTAATCCAGCTGCAAATAAACAAACCTAAACAATAAGGTTACATTTCCTCTGCTAACATCACCATTCTATCCATGTCTGTATACATGTATAGAGTCACGTAGACCCCTCAATTTGTCTATGCAAAATAGGTATCCAAAGAATACTGGCCCCTACCAATCAAACTCATGAGATGCTCACAGATCTTGCTTCCTATGCTTCTACCTCTGACTTTTCACTATATAAACAACTGCTATCTATACAATAAACGAGAACTGCCCACTGCTGTGTTCTCCCGAGAGTCTCATCTCTCGTTCGGCTCACAGCTATTCCAAGCCACTGCTCACCCAGCCCCCGTGGGTGAACAGGGAGTTGATGCGCGCTGCAACTCCCTAACTAACCCACGGACCCAGACATTGGTAGTTCTATGTCCATTCTGTCTAGGAGTCTCCACACTGCTTTCCATAATGGTTGAACAAGTTTGCAATCCAATGAGCAGCGAATGAGGGTTCCTTTTTCCCCCACATCCTCGCCAGCAACGATTCTTGTTGGTTTTCTTTATGATTGCCATTCTGAGAGGGGTAAGATGGTATCTCATTGTGGTTTTGATTTGCATTTCCCTGATGCTTAAGGATGTTGAGCACTTTCTTAAATGAGTCAAGGCCATTTGTGCTTCCTCCTCCGTGAATTGTCTGTTGAGATCAGTACCCCATTTTGTGAGGGGGCATTTTGGGTTTTTGTTATGAATTTTTTTGAGTTCTCTGTAGGTTTTGGAAGTTAGGCCTCTGTCTGAATAGTAGCTGGCAAAAATCATATCCCAGTTTGAAGGGGGTCTATTGGCTCTGAGTATAGTTTGTTTGTCTGTACAGAAAAGCTTTTGAATCTGATCAGGTCCCATTGGTTAAGTGTTTCTTGTATTTCCTGGGCTGCTGGAGATTTGCTCAGGAAATTTTTCCCTAATCCTATTTCATGTAGAGTTCTTCCTATTTTTTCTTCCAGGGTGTTCAGGGTTACCAGATTTATATTAAGGTCTCTGATCCATTTGGAGTTGATTTTTGTGCATGGTGAAAGGAGTGGGTCTATTTTCATTTTTTTACACGTGTTTATTCAATTCCTCCAGCACCATTTGTTGAAGATGCTATCTTTGGCCCCCTAGTCAAAGACCAGATAACTGAAGTTACTTCCATTTAAAGCTGGGTCTTCAATTCTGTTCCATTGATCTGTCTGTTTGTTTTTATTCCAGTACCATGCTGTTTTGGTTACTATGGCTTTGTAGTAGGTTTTGAAGTCAGTCATGGTGATACCTCCTGAGTAGGATTTTTCTACTTAGAATAGTTTTGACTATCCGAGGTCTTTTGCCCTTCCAAATGAATTTAGAGATTATTTTTTCTAAGTCTGTGAAGAAAGAGATTGGGATTTTTATCGGCATAGCATTGAATCTGTAAATCGCTTTTGGCAGGATTGCCATTTTTACTATATTGATTCTCCCTATCCATGAGCATGTAATATCTTTCCATCTTCTCACATCCTCCTTTATTTCCTTCTTAAGTGTTTCAGTATTTTCCTTATATAAGTCCTTTACAACCTTGGTTAGTGATATTCCAAGGTATTTGATTTTCTTTGAGGCTATAGAAAATGGGACAGTCTCTCTGATGTCTTTTTCTGTCTGCTTATCTTCTGCATAAAGAAAGGCTACTGATTTTTGTGTGTTAATTATGTATCTTGCCACGTTGCTGAAGGCATTAATCACCTTCAAGAGATCACTGATACTATTCTTTGGGTCTGATATATAAAGGATCATGTCATCTGCAAAGAGGGATAGTTTAATTTCTTCCTTTCCGATTTGTATCCCTTTTATGCCCTTCTCTTGTCTAATCGCTTGGGCTAGAACTTCAAGCGCTATGTTAAAGAGCAGTGGTGAGAGTGGGCAGCCTTGTCTTGTTCCTGAATTGAGTGGGAACTCCTTGAGTCGTTCCCCATTGAGAACGATCTGTGCTTTAGGAGTTTTGTAAATTGTCTTTATTAAGTTGAGGAATAGGCCATCAATGCCTATTCTTTCGAGAGCTTTGAACATCAAGAGGTGTTGAATTTTTACAAAAGCTTTCTCCGCATCTATTGAGATATCCATGTGGTTTTTGTATTTGAGCCGATTAATGTGATGTATTATATTTATCAACTTGCGTATGTTGAACCATCCCTGCATCTCTGGGATAAAGCCAACTTTGTCAGGGTGGATAATATTTTTGATGTAGCGTTGTATCTGGTTTGCTAGGACTTTGTTCAGGATTTTTGCATCTAAGTTCATCTATAGTTCTCTTTTCTTGTTGCATCCTTCCCTGGTTTGGGGATTAGAGCAATGGTAGCGAATTATTCAGGCGCCAGTACTTTCTGTATTTTCTGGATCCTGTTTCATTGTTAACTTCTATGTTTAATGCACTATGGTCTGATATGATGCAAGGAAATACATCGATCTTCCTGAATTTGTTTAGGGAAGATTTGTGACATAAGATATGATCAATTTTAGAAAAAGCACCATGCGCTACTGAGAAGAATGTATATTCTGTGTCTTTGGGGTAGAACGTTCTGTAAATATCTGTTATCCCCAGCCGGTTAATGGTGTCTCTAAGCTCCGTTATGTCCCTGCTGATCTTTTATTTGGTTGATCTGTCTATCTAAAGCTGATAGAGGTGTATTAATGTCTCCTACTATGATGGAATTAGAGTCTATTTCTGCTTTATTTTTTAGTAGGGTTTCCTTTATGAACTGTGTTGCACCCAAATTTGGTGCATATATTTTAATGATGGTGATATCTTCTTGCTGGATCATTCCTTTGATGAGTAAGAAGTGACCATCATTATCCTTTATAATTGATTTTGGTGTAAAGTCTATTTTGTCAGAGTTTAATGTAGCCACACCTGCTTGCTTTTTACTTCCACATGCCTCATAAACTGTTTTCCATCCATTTACTCTAAGAAGATTACTGTCTTTAGAAGTAAAGTGCATTTCCTGAAGGCAGCAGATAGAGGGGTCCATTTTTCTGATCCACCCTGCAAGTCTGTGTCTTTTTATAGGGGAGTTAAGTCCATTTATATTCAGTGATATAACTGTGAGGTTTGCTTTAAGCCCTGCCATGATGAAGGGTTAATGAAGGTTGTTGTTTTCTGTGCTGCTGTTATTAGCGCACTGACTGTGATTATCGTGTCTGATCTCTGGTACTGTTCTGAGGTAGATTTCTTGTTTCTTCTGTGTGGGATATCTCTTGAAGGATCTTCTGAAATTTTTGCTTTGTTTTTAAATAGTCGTAGAATGTAGTCATGGAACACTTTCACTTCTCTATCTATCATGAGGTATAGCTTTGCTGGGTACAGTAATCTCGGTTGAAAGCCATACTTCTTTAGACCCTGAAAAGCATTATTCCAAGCCCTTCTGGCTTTTAGGGTTTCTAATGAGAAGTCTGAGGTAAGTCTGATGGCTTTTCCTTTATAAGTTACAGTTTGCTTTTCTCTAGCAGCTTTGAGTATTTTCTCTTTGCTTTCTATGTTAGGCATCTTAATCAAAATGTGTCTTGGAGAATTCCTCTTCATGTCCTGTCTGTTTGGAGTCCTCTGTGCCCTTTGAAAGTTGAGTGGGCTTTCTCTTATTAAATAGGGAAAGTTTTCTTGAATAATTCTATTGAAGATATTTTCTATGCCCTTTGCCTAGGTTTTTTCTTCCTCTGGGATCCCCATGATTCTAATATTGGGCCTCTTTATGGTATCCCATAGCACCTTCAAATTTTGCTCACTTGATTTCTTGAATTTATTGAAACCTATGACATCCTTATTAATTCCTTCTGACTTGTCTTCAACTTCTGAGAGTCTGTCTTCCGGATTGTCAACTCTGGGAGTAATTGATTCAAGGGAGGTTTTTAACATCTCCTTTTCATTATTGGTTTCTGCTATAATTTGTTTATACCATTAAATTCAGTCTGGAGTCTATGCTTGAGTTAGAAATCTTCATCTCATTCATGTCTTTTCTCATAATTTTCATATCAGCCATTAACTGCGGCTTGTGGAGCAATGGGTTTATTTGGCTTACGGACGCAAGGGGAGACTCCATCCTGGCAGGGAAAATGATGGCATGAGCAGAGGGGTGAACATCACCTCTGCCACAGCACTGGAAACAGCAGGAAGGTGTGCCAAACACTGGCAAGGGGAAGCTGGTTTATAACCCCCATAAGCCCGCCCCAACAACACAGCTCCATTGAGGTTGTAAAATCCAAACTGCCATTAGCTGAGGATCAATTACCGAGAACACATTCATTTGTTTGTGGGGGACACCTGGATCAAACTATGACAATAGTCTTAGTGTCTTGCAGCACTATCCCAGATTTGTTGGCTTCCTGAATCTTTGGAATTTCCTTCCTGCACTGCCCTCCCAGGAAAGGATATTCATTTTTAGTTCCCCTTTTCTTTCTTTCATTATGCCCCCTACTGAGAGGCTGGATTCCTGTGAATAACATCATAGACCCCCCCAAGATTATTAAAAAGATCAAGCTGACAACAAAACCTAACCATCACATGTGTATATTGGGCTGCAGTTTTTCCTCAGTTTTTCAGCTGTAAGTGAAAAACAGGCTAGGGGTAGCAGCACTCAGTGAAAACATCCCATCATGGCATCCTTGTCCAGGTCTTAGTGTTAGAACCCATATCTGTGTAAATCTTACAGCTTTTTTTTGTAGACACAGGAAGTCAGGATTTCTCAGTGCCTGGTCCATGACCCCTAATTCTGACATCTTAAACACTCTCTGGAACTATTCTGGTATCCAGCCCCTGAAGGTTCTCCTCTGTCCCCTTATAGCCTTTTATCCTTTAATTTTTCACTCTCATCACCTTTCTGTGTTTCTGTTGCTTTCTTTCCTTCCCTTGGCCACTCTGGACTGTTTAGCCACTTCTTTAGCTGTTCCAGAGCTGGCTTCCTTCTTCAGCTCAGCTGCTGCCTGAACTACCCATAGGGCCTGCTGGGACCTGTCAAATCTGTGGCAACTGTGTGGGTGTGTGACAACTGCTGGCCACTTGGGCTTGGGGCACTCATCGTCACCTGACCCAGTGCCTCTCTGACGCTACTTTCCCCTATGCCACCAGCTCAGCCTGCATTACTGAAATTTGTCAAGAAAAGACCATGGTAAAGAAGCCTTCTCTTGGGCCTAATGCTGCAATACTAGGGAAGTCAGTGCAGGAAATTGTCAACGTTAATAGAAAACAGTTTATTTGTGTGCTTCTTAACACCAACCACAGTCATTGAGTTTAGGGTCAGTCACAATCTTGTAGCCTTGCCTCTTAGCATAGCAGTCCCTCCAGCATACCACCAAAGGAAATGCTTCCATAAAACCAGAGTTTATCAAGGCTTAAAAGGTCTGATAAAATGTTTCAAACAGCCAGGGTGAAGGCTGAACATTTAGGAGCTGAGAAATCAGCTCTAATCCTTTTGTATTTCTTCAGGGTATCCATGGAGTGTTTAAGATGGCCGATGCTGACATAGTGGTGGTCCTAGCTGGCTATTAGACATAGTTCTTTACTCAGAGCATCCAGGACCACAAGGGGAAACCCAACAGCTACATTATTAAAGAGTTTGCAGGAAATTGGATTTTGGGAATGTTCACAAACATAAAGATAAGGAAGGAATCATCAGCACTAATTGTGATTTCTAAGATATTAACAATGCTTTAATAGTGCTTACTATCTGCTTGGTGCCTCAGGGAAATATGAGTTGCTTATGTTTTCTCAATATGTTTAGACAAGATGGAAAGGGGAGAACTTAATTTTGGACAGAAGAACTTGCCATGTGGAGAAAGCCATCTGTCAATACATCTCATTGAGAGTTCAAAAGCAAAGGCATCAGTAGAGCTGGAAGTGATAAGAGAGTCATCAGTGTTATGGCAGAAAACTGCAACATACTTCTTTACTGGTTATCTCATTCCCATTCCTCTGTCCTGCTTTATTCACAGTGAAGTCAGCCTTGAATTCCTGTGTAAAAATCAAGAAGAAATCAGAGAAAGGCTGGAATCACTGCTTTCAACCACCACCCTTGACTTAACATTGAGCATTGCACTCAGGACAAATTTATTGTAAAGTGAAGGTGAACAGCTCATATCACAAATGTCAGAGATAAGCATAGTGTTTACCAGAGCAGCAGAGTTAAGACAACCTGCATGAAAATTTACTAGTCACACACAAAAAAATCCATCTAGTGCCCAATATCAGATATGAATGAACAAAAAAAGTGATAAATGAAAAACAGCAGATAATCAAGATAATCCAAGACACATTGAGTCTGTAAGCACGATCATTCAAGAACTAGAGTATTTGAAGCCAAGCAGAACATGTGTTCTATTCATTGGTAAAGATTAGTACATCTTGAATGTCCAGACCCATCCACAGGGTACTTTAGCCATTCTAACACTGTTTGTCTGCATAAGATGTTTTTGAAATCTTAAAATTATTAACCACCTCAAATAAAGACAAAGGCTCGAATACTAAGACACTCCCTATTGATGTCTTTGGATAGAAGTTGTACATAATACAGAACTATCCAACTGAACCCAAAAGAGACTGCAGTGAAACTGACCTCTAAGGAAGTCCATGCATACCTGTGCATGCTTGGGGACTAAGTGAAAAATTCATTCTTACAAACATAAGAACTCCAGACTTTTAAAGATGCTAAGGAAAATAGAGGGACTAGGTCATATACAAAAGTTTAACAATTAAATTGCCCTTACTCTTCATATTGGCAGTGAATTCTAGATTACAGTTGATCATCAATATCATATTTATGAGCAAAATCACATTGAACTTAAAATTAAATATATATATATATATATATATATATATATATATATATATATATATATATATATATATATATATTCTGTTTAGTCTGAGTTCTAGAAAATCATCTATTTCACCTCTTTCTGGGAAAATTACACACTGATAAAACTTACTAGATAAGAAACTGGAACAAATAAAGGAAAAGAAATAATGGAGCTAACCAAGAATTCCAAAATAAAGAACTCCTGTAATGATATTGTGTGCAGAAACTCACCTTAAAGATAAAGAATTTTCAGGACACTCAAGAGAGAACATTTTTATTTGACAAAATTTCCTGGATTCAGTGATTAATAAAATACATGATATCATTGACTTGGGGAAATGCTATGTCTTCCAACAATAGAAAGAAGAGATTTAAAATTGTGGTAATTTGAATGTATGGCCCCAATAGACTCAGGTATTTTTTATAAAATGCCTGTCTCCAGCTGCCTGACTGGAGGAGGTGTCACTGGGGCAGATCTGATTTCTAGCCCAAAGGTATGCAGAGGCATGCAGAGCTCTGGCTTCTGGGTCCTGTCTTTGGTGCTTACTTGTATTTCTGAGTGGTGGTTTCTGTCTCTGCTGGATCTGTGAAAGGGAGCCAGCTGCTTCTACCATTATAGAACTTCCCCTGGATCAAATAAATTCCTTCCTCCCATAAAATATGTCTGTTTGGAAGTTCATCTCTGCAACATGAACCTGACCACAACAAAAATTAAAGAAAACTATCGTTCATATGTGAAGCAAAGTTGTACTATGATTTTAAATAACTGATACAGCTCACTGAACAAATAACTTCAGCATATTTGCCTCCATGTGAAAAAGTACCTGGATAATGAGTGCATCCATATAAAAGGAAATTTTGTAGCGGGTTGAGCTGGGGGGTTAGAATTTAGATAATGCCCAGCAAAAATTCCAATGCACCCCAAATTTAAGGAGTACCCGAATTCTTGTCTACAAAGTTAAAGAATTAAAATCATAGACAACAAGATAGTAAGGTATAGTGGGAGACTTTATTATTTAAGGGAATATGGTGAGTTACAGAGTTCTCCAGCCACCAGTGTGGGGAAAACACATGGAGAGTTTAACTGAACTTATGTTGTTTAGCTAAACAAGGAAAGATCATGAGAAGAAAAGATTCAGGTGGAAGAGAAATCCAGCCCCTCACCACAGGCTGTGGTGGGGGCTGGGGAGACCTTACCGGTCCCTAGAGAGTCAGAGGTCCTTCTTCTAGGCCATGTGGGTGAGAAAAAAGGCCAGATTAATTGTTCAGTGAGTATTTCCTGCCTTAGGTGGGCAGGGAGACCATTGATTGGTTCAAACCTTACCAATAAGTTTTAGCAGGTAGGTTTGGGCTCTGGCTAGAGACACCTCCCACTCAAGGGGCAGGTGTCTATGGAGCTGCCTGACCTGTCACAATTTAAACCTTTGATATCATTGTTTTTATCTGATTCTGAATGTTATTATTTAGTAAGGGTTATAATTGGCTTTTCAATTTTAAGAATAAACCTACATCTATATTGAACATGTAATTGTTTTACACAATTAAACACAAATATGCCTGTGTCAAAACAAAGGTAAAACTGGTATAGGAACAGAAGGGCTTTTTTAAAATTTTTATTTAAGAGAGAGAGAGAGAGAGAGAGAGAGAGAGAGAGAGAGAGAGAGAGAGAGAGAGAGAGAGAATGAGGGCGTGCTAGGGCCTTCAGCCACTGTAAACAAACGTCAGACATGTGCGCCATCTAGTGTAGCTGGCTTTACATGGGCACTGGGGAGTTGAACTCAGGTCCTTCTTCATTGCAGGCAAACGCTTTAACCGCCAAGCCATCTCTTCAGCCCCCCCCCCTTTTTTTTTTGGTCTTGGGTGATTTTTTTGAGGTATGTTCTCACTCTAGCTCACGCTGACCTGGAATTGGCTAAGTGGTCTCTGGCTGACCTGGAACTCACAGTGTTCCTCCTATCTCTGCCTTCTGAGTGCTGGGATTAAAAGCTTTCACCACCATGCCCGAATTGGAAGGGTTTTTTTTTGAGGCAGAGTGGTAGCAGGACAGGAGAGCATGTGAATAATCTCGTATAAAATGTTCAGGAGTGAATAATTCTGTTCAAATGTTAAGGCAAGAAGTAAAGCCTTTAAAATATATTAAATATTGTGTAAAGAAAAAGGTGGTTAAGAGTGTAACTCAGTGGTGCATGACACATGCACAAAGCCCTGTGCTCAGTCCCTAGCACACACACAAAAAAGAAAGTATAAAAGGAAAAGAGAACAGGAAAAAAATAAATCCATTGTCTTTTGCAAGCAAAATAATGTGGTTGAAGTGAGTTAATATCTCCTCCAGACTGTTTTTTGGTCTTCAACAATGTCTTAAATTTAAAAATCAATAGATAACAAGCCAAACAAAGAAATCAGAACACACAAGGAAACAGATTAGAACAAATTAGAATGGATAATAATATTTAAAAGAATGGTTGAAATGTAGAAGTGATTGTCTGGCCAGAAGGGCCACAAGAAGAAATAAATAACTATAGCTATATATTCTTGCAAGTCTTTGTTTCATTTTGTCATATGCATAAGTTCTTGGATACAATTTAAAATGGGAAAAAAATCCATTTTATGTTCCTTTATTAGGACTCTCTAAAGGAACAGAACCAACAGAATGAATTGTAGTTAAAAAAGGGGGGATTAATTGGATTAGCTCACACAGTCCCACAATAAGTCTGCTAGCCCTAGAGTTAATTAAGCAATCAGTAGGCCTTCAGTTATGGAAGGCTGAGGAGACTTCATTCCAAAGCTCACAAAGGGATGCACTACAAACACCAGCAGCTAGGCAGGCAGGGAGAGAGATTTCCTTCCCATTTATGTGGCCTTAGTGTGTAGTCTTGCAACCCTTTCCTAGCCATGTTGACTCCCTGAGTCTCTGGAATTTCCTTCTTGCACAGCCCTCCCCAGAAGGGATTTTTTTTCCTAGCTTTCTGAGCTTCCTTACATCCTACCCCCTACTGAGAGGGCTGTCATCCTGTAAACAACCTGAGAGACCCATCCCAGATTACTAAACAGGTCAGTTTGACAGCAAAACATATTCTTCACAGTTCCTTTTAGGAAGTTATAAGTAAACACTTTTGTTAATTCCTGGGCCTTCATAATTAATGCAGGAAAAAAAAAACCCAAGGAACAACAACAACAACAAATGGAATTAAAACAGCAATGGGATCATATGGAAATTTAGTAGAATTGGCTTTTCTTCTTATATTAGTCTTTCATTTTTGCTTATACATTAATCTCTAATTTAGTTCATTATATATGACCAGTGCTTAGTAAATATAAAGGTTAGGATATTGTGCCACTCTGAATACTTCTGTCCATAGAACCCACCTCATTATGTGTGTGTGTGTGTGTGTGTGTGTGTGTGTGTGTGTGTGTGTATGTGTGTGTGTGTCTGTGTCTGTGTATGTGTGTGTGTGTGTTTGTACTTTACCCTTTTATGTACTTCTGCCTTCATCCTTTCACACACAGGCTAATGAACACTATTTGTGAGATATGTACCCCTGCTTATTTACCTCCAACCAAGTGCTTTCCTGAATTTTCTAGTCTTTCCTTTTTTGTCCTGTTAATCTAAATAGATGAAGGACTTTAATATAGGGCGGCAATTGGATAGTTGGACAAGCTGACACTGGTAATGATACCCAAGAGTTTGACCTGGCTTAAGGTTTTGATGTTTTATAAACAGCAAGGTATGATTAAGCAGGCATGAAAGAAAAGACTGACAGGTGCCTGACATGGTGGAAGGAAAGATAAATCTAATTCTTCTTTTTAACCTGCAAAAGAAACATGTGATTTCAAATGTTAGGTACTTGGATAGGGGAGAGATTTAGAGATTTTTTTCTAACAGTGGACATGGCATGTGCATTAGCTCTTTTAATCGTCTATACAATATAATCTTGGAAAGAAATAGAAAGAACATGGGTCTCTGTGTCTTTCTGTCTCATTCACTCTTGGTGAGTGTATGTGTGTATTTGTCTAGCATACTGATTGCTAATACCTAATTTCTAATAGTATGTGTTAAAATGTGGGGAAGATTATAGAGAAAGAGTAGATTTTTTCAGTTTCAATTTTTGCCTGATATATGTGACCCAAAACCTTCTTGATTCTAAGATAGAAGTGACGAATAAAAAGAAATTCTATAAAAAGAAAAGAAATGACGTCTGTAAATATAACATAATTATACCTAATAATATTTCTTTCCAAATTAGTCCAGAGCTAGAAATATTAGTCATTCAGTAGCATCTGATAAAAACTTCTCTTCTTGAATCAGGAGAAACTAACATCTGGGCTACAATTTTAAAAATGATTATTTAAAAATAATCACACAAGGCATATGTGGAATATATGCTTAGTGTTTTAATATTAAACATTTTAAAAAATGTATAACTACAGAAAATTTTAGGGGTGACATTTTTGCTTCGAATTTTGTTTATAAAACGATTTGATATTGGAGATTTCTTTGTCCCAAAGTTTATCTCTGCAGTTTTTCTTAAGAATGCTTGTAAAATGCAGAATCATACTGCAGTGTTTTTGACCCATTTTATCCAGTAAATGAAAAGGTTGTCCTTACTTTTGATTCAATGTAACAGAATAGCAGAGTCTCAGACCAGAAGAGACTTCAGAAATGAACAAAGCTTTCTGTCACAGTCAGCCACACACTGCTGGGATGAATCTTCAAACCAGGCACAATTTATGGGAGGAAAGGATTTATTTGTAGCTACAGATCCAGGGGAAGTCCCATGAAAGTGAAAGAGGCTGGTCCTCTTTCACAGGTCCAAGCACAGAGAAAAACCCATCACCAACACAACATACACAGAACAGCAAACAGGCAGGAACCAGGGAGAGAATTTCTTTCCTTTTATATAGTCCTAGGGTGGGGTCTTGCAATTCTATCCCAGACTTAATGGCTTCCTGAGTCTCTGGAATATCCTTTCTGCACTCCCGCACAGGAAAGGATGTTTACTTCTAGCTCCTTTGAGCTTCCTTACATCCTACCCCCTACTGAGAGGCTGCCTTTCTGTGACATCCTCAGAGACCCACCCAAGATTACTTGAAAGGTCAAGTTGACATCAAAACTTAACCATCACACTTTCTCTTTTCACAGTCTACTGAGTGGAGCTGGAAACCTTATTGGTGTTAATAATATTCTTGATTCCCTCCCTGCCATTGAGACCCTTTTCTCTTCCTATCTGGAGAGCATTAACCAAAACCGAATAATAGTGTTCATTAGTCAATGTTGGAACCCTGTCTTCTGGTGTAGTCTGAAGACCAGGTCTGGTTATTATTAGATGCATATCCTTGGATACTTGTGAGTCTGATTCTGCTATCCAAGGCCTTCTATAACTGAAGCTTTCTCACTCTCTCTAGTTCATACACAGGATTTAGAAATTAAATATCTAACTACTGATACCACTAGTGTCAGTTATCATATTGAAAATTATATTACCTCGCATAATAGCTCCTTCCATAGCTCTGTTCAAACTTTGTGTGACATCTCCATCTCTTACTGCTATTCTGAATTTAATAGTTAGTGCCTCTAACCATTTTCTTTGCATGTCTGTTTCACTTACTGAGCTGAACTTATATTGGCCTATTTTTTCCCACCTGTTTAATCCCAAAGGTCCCATCTAATTTCAAAGTCACTAAGCTCTTTTGAGGGTGCTATGTATCCAATGAGATAAAAATTGCATTAGTTTCCTAGGTCAACCACAACAGCATCATAGGCCAGGTTGCTTAAACAAAAGTGGTTTATTTTCTCATCATTTTGGTGACAAAAAGTTCTGGACCCTGGTGTGGGCAGGGTTAGTTCCTTCTGCAGGATGAAGAGTGGGTCTATTCCAAGCCTTTGCCCTCGGCCTTTGTGTGGTCAGTCATTGTTTCAGTCTGTGTCTAAATTTTCTCTTCTTATAATACCAGTTCATGGCCTTCCAAGTGTTATTTTGAAATCTTCGTTGAAAGCCTCTGAACACTTGGATGATTGAACTGGGAACTGAGTTTTTTTTAAAGTATTAAATATATATTTATTGTCCATAATGAGTTAGATTATTCAGTGGGCAAACAATGAGTTGTTATCCCCAATTCCCCAATGCCCCCCACCCCATCCCCAATCAATTGGATATCCTCCTCCCTGGGCCGTCTGGATCAGTCCTTGTGGCAGGGGACCCTGGATAGCCTATTATTCATCCCAGTCCTCCTGTCCCAAGTGTGTTGATACTGAAGGGTGCCATGCCTCTGGATAGTCTCCCCCACCACGGCTCTTTCAATCTTTCTACCCCCTCTTCCGCATAGGTCCCTGAGTCATGGTGGATGAGTAGTAAGGATGCTTTAAGGTTGTGAGTTTTGGGGTCATTGTGTCAAAGATCGTTGGTTTCTGTATCACTGGCTTATCCTGTGTAGATTGAATGTCTGTGGCTGTGGGTCCCTCGTTCCTCCCGTCCTTCTCTGCAGGATTCCATATGGATCCTCCACGGTATGACTGTGGAGGCTCCTCTCTTGCCAGAAACTCAGGTATCAGCCTATGGTCGGTTGGTAGGGTTAGATGGGCCCCAGCTCTCTCGCTGGATCCTGAGAAATACAAGCACAATCTCCATCGGAGAGTGTGATCAGTGTAGGTTAACAAATATACACATTTCTGGATTACCTAGATTCTATTTTTAGTAGCCTCCCCATCAATCGCTCCACAGTGCATATTGTCTCAGGAGCCCAAGAGTACGGGATCCGGTAATTATCGCCCTGAATCCCAAGTTCCAGACAAGGGATCCCCCTCACTAAGTGGAAAATTGACCGAATTTGAAAGCTGTTGATTGTCTCCCCCAGGCTCCTCCGTTGCACAAGTGCTCCTTTCTTGGTTTGCTGTTTTCTCCCAGTAGGGGGTGTGGTCAGCCTACTCATGACCGCAGATTGTGTTTCGTGTCAGTGGTCTCTGTTTACTCCAGCTATCGTTGATCAGTTTACCCTGGCAGCCTGTGCAGTGCCTTCTAGAACTACACTAACTGCCTTCTGGGGGCTGGATACCATTCCGGACGTTGAAGGGTCTCTCAATGCTGGTCAATGGCATTCTGTGGTTTCTTCAGCAATAAGGTTTTGCCTCAGGCCTAGGGAGGGCACCCAAGAGCTTTGACAGAATTCTGTCATGTTGTTGGAATCTCATGAGTCACTTTGGTCAACAGCTCAGTGAGGGAAGGAACCAGTGGTTGGAACCAGGGGTTGTCAGGCTGCTCTAATTATTCACAGGCTTAGACTCTCTCCCCTACCACTCATGGCCCCTCTTGCCAGATGATGCTCACTACTTACTCAATAGGTTACAATATGATCGTGAGTATTTTATGTTTTAGAACCTAATATGGTTTATCCTCCAGTTTAAGCCATTCCCCTCCTCCCATACCTTACCCATCAATCATAATCTCTCACTTCTTACTATTAGTCTGCATAAAGAACACGGTTATCCTGGTTAAGGACCACATATGAGGGAGAATATGCGGCATTCGATTCTCTGTTCTTTTGAGTGTTCGCTTAGTAAGATCTGCTCAAAGTCAGACCAGTTTTTCCTAAATTTCGATATATCATTTTTCCTTTCAGCTGAGTAAAATTCCATCGTTTAAATATATCACAGTTTCTCTGTCCATTCCTCCATGGATGGGCATTTGGGTTGATTCCAATACTTGGCTATTATGAATTGAGCTGCTATAAATATAGTTGTACAAATGTTTCTGTGTCGAGATGTGACATCTTGTGGGTAGATGCCTAGTAGAGGGATAGCTGGGTCCATTGGTAGTTCTGTGTCTATTGTGTTCAGGAGTCTCCACACTGTTTACCATAGTGGTTGAACAAGTTTGCAATCCCACCAGCAGTGAATGGGGGTTCCTTTTTCCCCGCATCTGCGCCAGCAACAATTGTTGTTGGTTTTCTTTATGATTGCCATTCTGACAGGGGTAAGGTGGTATCTCATTGTGGTTTTGATTTGCATTTCCCTGATACTTAGAGATGCTGAGCGCGTTCTCAGGTGAGTAAAGGCCATTGTGTTTCCTCCTCTGTGAATTCTCTGTTGAGATCAGTGCCCCATTTTGTGAGGGGGCAATTTGGGTTTTTGCTATTAATTTTTTTGAGTTCTCTGTAGGGTCTGGAAATCAGGCCTCTGTCTGTGTTGTAGCTGGCGAAAATCATCTCCCAATTTGAAGGAGTCTATTGACTTTGAGAACGGTGTTTTTGTCTGTACAGAAGCTTTTGAGCCTGAACAGGTCCCATTGGTTAAGTGACTGTTGCACTTCCTGGGCTACTAGAGATTTGCTCAGGAAGTTGTTCCCAACTCCTGCCTCATGTAAGGTTCCTCCATCTTTTTCTTCCAGGGTGTTCAGGGTTATAGGCTTGATATTGAGGTCTTTGATCCATTTGGATTTGATCTGTGTGCATGGTGAGAGGAGTGGGTCTAATTTCATTTTTTTACATGTGTGTATCCAGTTTGTCCAGCACCATTTGTTGAAGATGCTATCTTTGGGCCAGCATACATTGTTGGCACCCTTGTCGAAGACTAAAAAGCTGAAGTTATTTGCATTAAAGGCTGGGTCTTCGAGTCTATTCCACTGGTCAGACTGTCTGTTTTTCTGCCAATACCATGCTGTTTTAGTTACTATGGCTTTGTAGTATGTTTTAAAGTCAGGTATGGTGATATCTCCTGTGTAATTTTTCCTGCTCAGAATAGTTTTAGCTATTCGAGGTCTCTTACCCTTCCAGATAAATTTTGAGATTATTTTTTCAATGTCTATGAAGAAGGAGGTTGGGATTTTTATTGGCATTGCGTTGAATCTGTAGATTGCTTTTGGCAGTATTGCCATTTTTACTATATTGATCCTCCCTAACCATGAGCATGGAATGTCTTTCCATCTCGTCACATCCTCCTCTATTTCCCTTTTGAGTGTTTCAATATTTTCCTTATATAAGTCTTTCACTACCTTGGTTAGTGAAATTCCCAGGTATTTTATTTTATTTGAGGATATAGAGAACGGGACAATTTCTCTGATGTCTTTTTCCAAATGTTTGTCTTCTGTAATTAGAAAGGCTACTGATTTTTGTGTGTTAATTTTGTATCCTGCCACTCTGCTGAAGGCATTGATCACCTTCAGGAGATTACTAATACTGATCTTTGGATCTGATATATATATATATATATATATATATATATATATATATATATATATATATATATATATATATGATCATGTCATCTGCAAAGATGGATAGTTTGACTTCTTCCTCTCTGATTTGTATATCTTTTATGCTGTTCTCTTGTCTTATTGCCTTCTCTGTCATTGTACTGTGAACCGTGAGCCAGAATGAACTCTTCCATTCTTTTTTTTTTAATTGTCCATAATGAGTTACAATATTTAGTGGGCAAACAATGAATTATTATCCCCAATTCCCCGCTGCCCTTCCCTCCCCAGTCCGCTGGATAACCTACTCCATGGGTCGTCTGGATTAGTCCTTTGACAGGAACCATGAATAGTCTCGTATTCAGCCAGGTTCTCCTGGCCATGCCTCTGGATAATCTCCCCCACCACGGCTCTCACAATCTTTCCGCCCCCCTCTTCTGCATAGTTCCCTGAGTCATGGTGGATGAGTATTAAGGCTGCTTTAAGGTTGTGAGCTTAGAAGTCTTTGTGTCGAAAATTGTTCGTTTCTGTCTCACTGGTTTATCCTGTGTTGATTTAATGGCTGTGGCTGTGGCTGTGGGTCCCTTGTTCATCCCGACATTCTCTGTGGGGTTCCATATGGATTCTCCACGGTATGACTGTCGTGGCTTCTCTTTTGCCAGAATCCCAGCTGAGGGTTAGATGGGCCCCAGCTCTCTTGCTGCATCCTGAAAAATACAAACACAATCTCCATTGGAGAGTGAGATCAGTGTAGGTTAACAAATATACACAATTCTGGATTACCTATATTCTATTTTTAGTAGCCTCCCTGTAAATCGCTCCTATAGTGCAACATATCTTGGGAGCCCAAGACTACGGGATCCGGTGCCTTCTGCCCTGAATCCCAAGTTCCAGACAAGGGATCCGCCTCACTAAGTGGAAAATTGGCCGAATTTGAAAGCTGTTGATTGTCTCCCCCAGGCCCAGGCTCCTCCATTACACAAGTGTTCCTTTCTTGGTTCACTCTTCTCTCCCAGTAGGAGGTGTGGTCAGCCTACTCATGACCGCAGATTGTGTTTCGTGTCAGTGGTCTCTGTTTACTCCAGCTATCGTTGATCAGTTTAACCTGGCAGCCTGTGCAGTGTCTTCCAGCACTACACTAACTGCCTTCTGTGGGCTGGATACTGTTCTGGACATTGAATGGTCTCTCGATGCTGATCAATGGCATTTTGTGATTTCTTCAGCAACAGGGTGTGGCCTCAGGCCTGGGGAGGGCACTCAAGAGCTTTGACAGAATTCTGTCTTGTTTTTGGAACCTCATGGGTCGCTTTGGTCAACATCTCAGTGAGGGAAGGAACCAGTGGTTGAAACCAGGGCTTGTCAGGCTGATCTAATTATTCACAGGCTTAGACTCTATCCCTCTATCCCTCTTGCCAGGCGACACTCACTACTTTCTCAATAGGTTACAGTATGCTCATAAGGTTTTTATAGTTTTGAACCTAATATGGTTTATCGTCATGCTTAAGCTATTCCCCTCCCCCCTTCCCTTACACCTCATTCATAACCTCTCACTTCTTTCTAATAGTCTACATAAAGAAAACAGTTATCCTGGTTAAGGACCACATATGAGGCAGAATATGCGGCGTTCGTTTCTCTGTTCTTTTGAGAGTTCAGTTAGTAAGATCTGCTCAAAGTCACACCATTTTTTCCTAAATTTTGATATTTCATTTTTCCTTTCAGCTGAGTAAAATTCCATCCTGTAAATATACCACAGATTCTCTGTCCATTCCTCCATTGGTGGGCATTTGGGTTGATTCCAATTTTTGGCTATTATGAATTGAGCTGCTATAAATATGGTTGTACAAATGTTTCTGCGTTGAGATGTAACATCTTGTGGATAGATGCCTAATAGAGGGATAGCTGGATCCATTGGAAGGTCTATGTCCATTATGTGCAGAATTCTGCTTTCCATAGAGGTTTAACACGTTTGCAATCCCACCAGAAGTGAGTGAGGGTTCCTTTTTCCCCTCATCTGCGCCAGCAAAGATTGTTGTTGGTTTTTTTTATGATTGCCATTCTGACAGGTGTAAGGTGGTTTCTCATTGTGGTTTTGATTTGCCTTTCCCTGATGCTTAAGGATGCTGAGCATTTTCTTAAACGAGTCAAGGCCATTTGTGTTTCCTCCTCCGTGAATTCTCTGTTGAGATCAGTATCCGATTTTGTGAGGGGGCATTTTGGGTTTTTGTTATGAATTTTTTTGAGTTCTCTGTAGTTTTTGGAAATGAGGCTGCTGTCTGAGTTGTATCTGGCGAAAATCATTTCCCATTTTGAAGGGGGTCTATTGGCTCTGAGTATGGTTTGTTTGTCGGTAGAGAAGCTTTTGAGCCTGATCAGGTCCCGTTGGTTAAGTGTTTGTTGTATTTCCTAGGCTGCTGGAGATTTTCTCAGAAAATTTTTTCCAACTCCTGTTCATGTAGAGTTCCTCGTATTTTTTTCTTCCAGGGTGTTCACGGTTACCGGATTTATATTAAGGTCTCTGATCCATTTGGAGTTGATTTTTGTGCATGGTGAAAGGAGTGGGTCTATTTTCATTTTTTTACACGTGTTTATCCAATTCCTCCAGCACCATTTGTTGAAGATGCTATCTTTGGCCCAGCATACATTGTTGGCCCCCTTGTCAAAGACCAAATAACTGAAGTTACTTTCATTCAAAGCTGGGTCATCAGTTCTGTTCCATTGATTTGTCTTTCTGTTTTTATTCCAGTACCATGCTGTTTTAGTTACTATGGCTTTGTAGTAGGTTTTGAAGTCAGGCATGGTGATACCTCCTGAGTAGGATTTTTTACTTAGAATAGTTTTGACTATCCGAGGTCTTTTGCCCTTCCAAATGAATTTAGAGATTATTTTTTTATGTCTGTGAAAAAAGAGGTTGGGATTTTTATCGGTATAGTATTGAATCTGCAAATTGCTTTTGGCAGGATTGCCATTTTTACGATATTGATTCTCCCTATCCATGAACATGCAATATCTTTCCATCTTCTCACGTCCTCCTCTATTTCCTTCTTGAGTGTTTCAATATTTTCCTTATATAATTCCTTTACAACCTTGCTTAGTGATATTCCAAGGTATTTGATTTTCTTTGAGGCTATAGAAAATGGGACAGTCTCTCTGATGTCTTTTTCTGTCTGCTTGTCTTCTGCATAAAGAAAGGCTACTGATTTTTGTGTGTTAATTTTGTATCCTGCCACATTGCTGAAGGCATTAATCACCTTCAAGAGGTTACTGATCCTATTCTTTGGGTCTAATATATATAGGATCATGTCATCTGCAAAGAGGGATAGTTTAATTTCTTCCTTTCCGATTTTTATGCCCTTCTCTTGTCTAATCGTTTGGGCTAGAACTTCAAGCGCTATGTTAAAGAGCAGTGGTGAGAGGGGACAGCCTTGACTTTTTCCTGAATTGAGTGGGAACTCCTTGAGTCGTTCCCAATTGAGAACGATCTGTGCTTTATGAGTTTTGTAAATTGTCTTTATTAAGTTGAGGAATAGGCTATCTATGCCTATTTTTTCGAGAGTTTTGAACATGTAGAGGTGTTGAATTTTGTCAAAAGCTTTCTCCGCATCTATTGAGATAACCATGTGGTTTTTGTGTTTGAGCCGATTAATGTGATGTATTCCTTTTATCGACTTGCGTATGTTGAACCATCCCTGCATCTGTGGGATAAAGCCAAGTTGGTCAGAGTTGATAATATTTTTGATGTAGCATTGTATCCGGTTTGCTAGGACTTTGTTCAGGATTTTTGCATCTAAGTTCATCAGAGATATGGGTCTGTAGTTCTCTTTTCTTGTTGCATAATTCCTGGTTTGGGGATTAGGGCAATGGTAGCTTCATAGAAGGTGTTTGGAAGCTTTCCCTCTTTTTCTATGTTTCCAACAAGTTTCAGAAAGAATGGTTTTAGCTCTGTGATGAAGGCTTGGTAGAATTCAGCTGAGAAACCATCTGATCCTTGGCTTTTCCTTTTGGGAAGGTTTTTGATTACATCTTCAATCTCTGTGGATGTGATAGTTCTATTTAGTGCTTTTATCTGCTCTGGGTTAAGGTTTGGTATTTGGTAGGTGTCCAAAAACTTATCCATTTCTTCCAGGTTCTCTAATTTTGTGGAGTAGAGGTTTTGGAAGTATGACCTGATGATTCTTCCAATGTCTTTGGGCTCTGCTGTGATCTCCCCATTGTCCTTTCTGATTTTGTTGATTTGGGCTTTCTCATTTCTTCATTTGATTAGATTGGCCAGGGGTTTGTTGATCTTAATAACTTTTTCAAAGAACCAACTCTTTGATTTATCTATTTTTTAATTGTTTTCTTTATTTCCAATTCATTAATCTCAGCTATGATTTTAATTATTTCCTTTCGTCTTGAACTCCTCGGGTTAGCTTTTTCCGTCTGTTCCAATGATCTTAGATGGTTGGTTAGGCGAATGATTTGAGACCTCTCTGTCTTTGATATGAAGGCATATAGCGCGATGATCTTTCCCCTCAGGACTGCCTTCATTGTGTCCTCTAAATTCTGATATGATGTGTTATCGTCATCATTTATTACTAGTAAATTCTGAATTTCCTGTTTTATTTCTTGGATGACCCAATCATTTTTTTAGGAGCGAATTATTCAGGCGCCAGTACTTTGTGTATTTTCTGGATCCTGTTCCATTGCTAACTTCTACCTTTAATGCACTATGGCCTGATATGATGCGAGGAACTGCGTCAATCTTTCTGAATTTGTTTAGGGAGGATTCGTGACATAAGATGTGATCAGTTTTAGAAAAGGTTCCATGCGCTGCTGAGAAGAATGTATATTCTGTGTCTTTGGGGTAGAACGTTCTGTAAATATCTGTTATGCCCAGCTGATCAATGGTGTCATTAAGCTCTGTTATGTCCCTGCTGATCTTTTATTTGGTTGATATGTCTATCTAAAGCTTATAGAGGTGTATTAAAGTCTCCTACTGTGATGGAATTAGAGTCTATTTCTGCTTTATTTTTGAGTAGGGTTTCCTTTATGAACTGTGTTGCACCAAATTTGGTGCATATATGTCAATGATGGTGATATCTTCCTGCTGGATCATTCCTTTGATGAGTAAGTAGTGATCATCATTATCCTTTTTAATTGATTTTGATGTAAAGTCTATTTTGTCAGAGATTAATGTAGCCACACCTGCTTGCTTTTTACTTCCACATGCCTGATAAACTGTTTTCCATCCTTTTACTCTAAGAAGATTTCTGTCTTTAGAAGTAAAGTGCATTTCCTGAAGGCAGCAGATGGAAGGGTCCATTTTTCTGATCCACCCTGCAAGTCTGTGTCTTTTTATAGGGGAGTTAAGTCCATTTATATTCAGTGATATATCAGTGAGGTTTGCTTTAAGCCCTGCCATGATGAAGGGTAAATGGGGTTTGTTGTCTGTGGTGCTATTATTAGCTCACTGACTGCGGTTGTCGTGTCTGGTCTCTGGTACTCTTCTGAGGAAAATTTCTTGTTTCTTCTGTGTGGGATATCTCTTGCAGGATCTTCTGAAATTTTGGCTTTGTTTTCAAATAGTTGTAGAGCTGGTTTGCTTCATGAAACACTTTCACTTCTCCATCTATCATAAGGGACAGCTTTGCTGGGTACAGTAGTCTAGGTTGAAAACCATAGTTCTTTAGGCCCTGAAAAGCATTATTCTAAGCCCTTTTGGCTTTCATGGTTTCTAATGGGAAGTCTGAGGAAAGTCTGATGACTTTTCCTTTATAAGTTCCGGTTTGCTTTCCTCTAGCAGCTTTGAGTATTTTCTCTTTGCATTTTATGTTAGGCATCTTAATTAAAATGTGTCTTGGAGAATTCCTCTTCATGTCCTGTCTGTTTGGAGTCCTCTGGGCCCCTTGAAAGTTGAGTGGGCTTTCTCTTCTTAGATAGGGAAAGTTTTCATGAATAATTCTGTTGAAGATATTTCCTATGCCCTTAGCCTGGGCTTCATCTCCCTTTCGGATCCTTATGATTCTAATATTGGGCCTCTTTATGGTATCCCATAGATCCCTCAAATTTTGCTCACTTGATTTCTTGAATTTATTATAGCCATGTGCTTTGAGGTTATTAGAAAGGAATCAGCTCAGAGGAACTCTTTTGCATCTATGCTGGTTTTATGGCATATCCTTTCAGAAGTATTTTTTTTCACTAATGGTTGTAAAGTGGAATAATCTTAGGGTTACTAATATGGCCTGTGGTTTACACAAGTACAGATTAAAAGACAAGAAACTTCAACCTCCACTGCCCAGTGTTTTTCCTATTGTTTATTCTTTTCTCAATGTATTTACACAACTGAGTGCCCACAGATAAAGCCAGTCAGTACAATAGCATGTATCAGTGTCTTCATTCTGTATCCTCACAATCATATTTATGATCTGTATCTCATCAAATGACTATTGTCTAGACATCCTTGTATAAAACTGCCTTATATTAATCTATGTAGAAGAATCCTTTTTGAAAGATATGATTATGATCAGCAGAAGACATTATATAAATGAATCAGCTATAGATTGGAGAGTTGTTTGTCAAATTATGAAAGTACTTAGGGAGAGGAGGGAAATAATTTATGCATTTGTTGTGCAGTGCTACAGGGCTGGTTTCCTTAATATTCTGGTGGTATATAGAAGAATCAATGCAGTACTGGTCATTACTTCAAAGTACTTGAAAGAGACTGATGATTTATAAATCATGTTTATTTGGCAATTGGAATTACTGTACTCTAGAGGAAACAATGAATTCTTACATGGTATGTAATAAATATTTCAACATTAAAAGTACTAACGTTTTCACATTTATTGTCAATACATTATATGAGCAAGTATTATGATAGTATCCCTGTTCTTACCTCACTGGTGGTCCTCCTAAGTGTGCTTGCTGGACCAGTCCTTAAAGTTGATTCATGTGTATTTTTGGTTATTGCAATAGTACTAATATGTAATTTGAAAAGAAAAGTTTGTGAAATAGAGTCCTAAGATTAATTACTTGGGATTATAATTCCCAGGGTCAGTCTTGGTATATTATCCATGTTCATTTCTACACAAGTTTTTTTTTTCTCTTAATATTTTTCATTTTGATTGCTTTCAAGCTTGTTACCAAACAAGAATATTTGTTCAGAAGAATTAAACACATTCCACTGCAAAAGGGTTGCAGAAATTTTACTATTTATGACATTTTCTGTATTAAAATTGGAAAAGTATTTGCCCAAAGAAAACATACTTAAAATCAAATATACCTATTTATTTTCATGAAAAATTATAGTTATGGTAGAATAAAAGCATAATTACTCTTTTTTATAAATTTTTTATTTATTTGCAAGCAGAGACAGAGAGAATGAGTGTGCAGGGGCCTCCAGCTGCTGTAAAAGAACGCCAGATGCATGTCCCCCTTTGTGAATCGGGGTACTGGAGAATTGAACTCGGGTCATCAGGCTTTGCAGGCATGCAGCTTAACCGCTGAGCCAAGTCTTCTTCTCCAGTCTTACTTTTTTGATAAAGTAGGAACATATATATTATCTATCATAATGTCCACATTTTTATTTTGGAAATGTATCATATCAATATTATAGCCAAAACTCCCAGATAAATATATTTTGAGATTTCTTCTATTAGGAAAATAAAAGAATAGGAATCTATTTTTACAAGTTATATTATAGGAGAAATGATATTATACAGAATATATTATTGGTTCAGACAAAGCCAAGTTTTACGTATTCCTTTAGGAAGTAAAAGTGTTTTTTGTTGTTGTTTTTTCAATTCAAAGATATAGCCATAAGAAATGCTCTGATTTAATTAAGTTTCATAGTTGTGAGCTTTTGCAGAAAAAATTGTTTCCAGAAATCATCCGATGGCCAAAAGGCCACTTCATTGTCATAAGAATCCTTTATTTAGCCCTCTCAACAAATAAGCTCACAGCAGGAGAAAGGACACTAGTTAGAGTAATTTGAGGGGGGTAAGCAAACATAAGGAATGGCTCGGAGCATAATGTCATCTGGCACAGAGCTTATTTCCTGAATCCTGTGGATCTGGATAAAACCCAACAGAGATGCCAATATGTTTCTCCTCAGTAAATGCTACCAGTCTTCCCACCACCAGACCTATGGACGCTTGTGCCTGGCATTTTATCTAAGAAGTCCTTTGGGTAGCTGCACCAAGCCTGCAAAGACCTGAGTCAGTCATGCATAGAGACTTCTTCATGCTCATACCAATGTTTTCCTTCAGTTTCCATTTTCTTCTGCTACTGTTGTGATGATAGGAGCAGAGTGATGGAGGAGGTACTTCACACCCTTTTTTGATAAGATCTGGAGCACAGAGCATGGTTTAACATTCTCAGGCTGAATTCCTTTGGGTGACTGCTGTGATGTGTGCACCTGGGATTCCGGTCTCTTCAGAAGGGTGGGAAGAAGTGAGGGCTGTTGATTATGATGTGGCAAGAAGTGAGACCCCACGAGCAGGTGCTGGTAAGCAACAGATAATGAGGTTGGGGGATGTTCATCTTACTTAATTTTCCTTTCTGGTTACCACCCTGCCATTCTATCCATTTTTATGGTCTCAATATTCCCATTCATTGTGTCAGGTACAGAATGATTTTGTTTCTTTTTCTCAATGGAGTCAAGTTTCCTGTTACGAACTTTCATCTACTATTCTGGTTTAAGATTTATTTAGGTTTAGAGTACAGCCTGAAGATTATAAAATGTACCTGTTTATGATATATATTCTTGTGTGCTAGTCAAGTAAAGAAACATTCAAAAATTAGCAAGTCAATGTTCTATGACAACAAGGAAATGATGCTGAATTGCTTAATTGTGCATGGGTTTTGTTGCATAATCAATGTATTCCATGCTTTACTATCTCAATCTAATACAAAGGTTGGAAACCTGACAAATTGAAGCTATCATTTATGGAAATGAACTAACAAACAGGAAGTCTCTCACTATTTAGAATAATGGATCCTGGGGTTTAGTGAAAGAACTCAAACTTTCCTGTGAACACAGGCCTTGACCTAGACTACAGTGCCACAAGGTTAAATGGTCTTTGCACTGCAAGCTCAGAATTGCAAATGCTGTTAGGTTTTATGTGTTCTGTCCCGAGGGAAATCAATGTGCTGCTGTGTGGAGTGGATGGAGATTTCCAGTTAAGTGTGAGATTGTTAAATACATAATCCAGAAAGATACATGTCACTCAAATGGGCAGCACTCTTCTCAATAAGGAAACATTTTAATTATGTAAATATTGTTCACGTGCATTTCTAAATCCATGCAATATAGATAGATAGTAAGGATTTTTCTACTATATGCTGTTAGTCTTCAGCAAATGACATTTGTCTCTCTGTTTGGGTTCTAATAGTATTGTAATGTCCAGAAATGACTAAAAAAATGTCTTAGACACAGCTCACCATTAGCTTCATTATCAATTCCTTGTTCTGTTTCTGTAATTTTGCTGTAAATACCATTCCGATGACCTGCCTTCTCTATTAAGGCTTCACATTTAGAAATACATTTGCTACCATTTGGTAAATTTCCTTATGCCAACCTGTTTTGGGTATCGCAGGGTATTATATCAAAATAATATAAAAGTAGTAAGTTGAAAGATGGCTACATATCCGATTAATAGCATTCAAACTGAGTTGATCTTTTAAGAATAGCCTATAGAGGCATGGCACCCCTCAGTAACAACATACTAGGGCCAGGAGAACCTGGCTGAATACTAGGCTATCCATGGTCTCCTGTCACAAGGACTGATCCAGATGACCCACGGAGGAGGAGGATATCCAGCTGATTGGGGATGGGGGAGGGAGGGCATCGGGGAATTTGGGATAACAACTCACTGTTTGCCCACTAAATAATGTAACTCTTCATGGACAAAAAAAAAATAAAAGAACTGCAGGGAATACATTAAATATAGTAAATTGGCTGCAAGTCCCATTCAAATTCAGATTAGTCTACCAGTTAGAGTTTCACAAACCTTCCTACTTCCTAATCTGCTGCTTATTTAAATGGCCAGCTCTTTTCTGAAGAGCAGAATCTGCAGAGTTTATATATTCTAGGAGAGGGAAGGGACTTTTGAGTTCCTCCCTCCTAGCAATTGCCTAAACAACTTTGGGGGAGGGGCAGGGCTTTGAGCTCCTCCTCCTGACAACAGTTAACTGCCTAGAAACCCTAAGGGAGGGGCAGGGCCTCAGGAGTCAGTTGTAAGAGAACATTAGTGAGGCCAAGTCTGGTCTGGTATGATAATCACAGCTGCCTAGAGTTCAAGAAGGAAATGGAGCCATAGGAAGGGGAGGACTGCTTACAACACAAACTTCCAGGCACAAACCAGCCTTGATATTCATGACTTCGCAGTACCTGATAATACCTACACATTATGGGAGGAAAAAATGACGACACCAAAACAAAACAGACTCACTGAGAGGGGGAAGAAATATGGGGGAGGGTAGGATGAGGGAGGGAATCATAATGGAAGCTATCAATAAAAAGTTAAAAAAAAAGAATAGCCTATATCAGACTTTAAATTAGACAAAAAGAGGTAAATTAAAATTGGGAAAACAAAGTTCTCAAAGCCCAGGAGTAACAGTAGCTGCTTAAAGAGCTAAAAAAAGTTTTAGTTTAGTTGAGTTGGCCTATAAAATCTATGGTTTCTTCAATTTTAGTCAAAGAAAATGTCAGTGGTTTCAACTAGAGGTTGATTTGACTCTCCTTGCATTACTGCTCATGTAGGTCTCTTCTGTAGATCATATGTTTGAATGTCTTCAGGACAGCCCCACAATGGAAAGAAATCAAGCTTAGAAAGCATGCCCCCTCAGTTTCATTAGCTGCTAAGAAAAGTCCTTACTGATGCCAAATATGGGAAAATAGAAGTATAAGATTATGGGCCATGCCTGCAGCATGTGGTTTCCCAGCTAAGTCAACTAGCACTTTAACAAAGCTAAGATTCCCCCCCCCATCTTGCATGCAAACACACACACACACACACACACACACACACACACACACACACACACACACACACAAATGACCACAGTAACTAAGTGGAGCTGGAAGAGTTTCCAAATCAAAGCCAAGTTCAAATTCCAATTCTCTTACCTGTTAACAATGAGAGCTTGGGAAGGCTAATTAGCTTTTCCAAGTGTCATCTGGAACATGCAATATGATTTTAACATATGCTTATGAGAAATAAATCAATTAAGTAAAATTAATACACTCAGCACAGTGTTTGGCATATAAAAGCTTTAATTAATGTTCATTTCTTCTTTTTTTTCTGGCAAAAATTTATTCAAGTTTTTACTAAAATCATTTTAAAGAATACTTGGAGGTTGGTGAAAAGATAAAAAAGTAAAGATTCTAAATATTCTAAAAGTATATTCTTTTAAGTGGGGAAATGTTTAAAGTAGTTTGTGACTAATATTTTAAATTGTTTTCATTATGAGGAGATGAGGCATGGTTCAGTGTTGATTTTTCCTTACTAGAATTGTTTTATGTACATATAATTCAGGCAAACCCAGTGTACTTATTTTAAACTAAAGGAAGATGATCCCATTTTTCTCTTTGTTATAATATACAAATTTACACTCTGAAACAAATTAGAAGCAGTCTACCTCTGCTTCTTAGAACAATCTCAAATGGATTTGATAAGTATATCACTCTCTTTACTGATCTGGACACTGAATGCTTTCTACCAAAATTAAATGTAAATGAGGAATAAAATTTCAATGCTTTTTTTCTGTTGCTCATTCTGGTATTGTTCTGTAGTCTGTGTTGTGATAAACAAAATGTAGACAACCTAGTGATAGGATCACTATTCTGTTTTAGAAGTCTGTGCTGCGAATTATGTGACCATAGACACTCATTTTTAGAATATGAGAAATATGTGCAGTGCTCACCCCTCTCAGCTCCTTTAACAAATCTTTTTGGGGTTGTCCTTTTGCATCCTAGAGGTGAGCCATGTTTAGTCCCAGGCTGGCTGTATGCTAGGTGCCCTGATCAGCACTTTGGTCTGTTGCTTACCATCCCTCATGTTCTGGTTTCTGCTTCCTAATGCAGTTGTTGCTTTTGGACCTAGGGAGATTTTTCAGTTAGGAAAACTGCAGAGGAAATGATCTGTTATACAGGGCTTGGCAGGGCCCTTGCAAGAGATTGAAAATGGGATCAAATCATTTCAGGTAAGCTATCTGGGGTCTATAAGGTACCAGGGGTCTGTCTGCTCAACTTAGGGCATTACAGGTCATGAATATTATAGTGAAGTATCGTTGGAGAATACCAGGATGAGATACAGAGCATCTATAGATCGGCATATATGCCGAGTCTCTCTTCCTGTGCCAGCTTTCAGGGTTCTTTGGCTACAGGAAGGCAGCAGACTCTATTGTTTTAGAGAATGGTTAGTTGTGGGGCTAGAAAGCTCTGGTGTGTGCTACTGCAGGAATCACCTTGGCACAGCACCGAATAGTTGAGAAGGATGCAGCAATCAATGAGATCTGTATACTGCAGAGATCTGTTTGGATGACAGCAGCACTTATGGCCTTATTTACTGTCACTATTGTATAATGCTGGGCACTGCAGGCTTTTTCTGGGGCTTGACTTTGAATGCAGGGTCCATGGGAAATTTTCTTTAACTTTTGAGTATTGGTCAATGTTTTACAGTGGGTCTTCTGCCTTACTAGGAAGGATTTAGTGATTTGATGGCAGTAGCATTTGCTTAACGGTTTGGAGCGCTGTTATTATGCTGTCTGAGTTTCTGCAATTTCTACTACTTTATTCACTGCCTCTGGGAACAGGTAAACCAAAGTATAATACTAATACTGAGGATGATGTAAAACGAATGAGATTTATTGTTTAATTATAGGGTACAGTATTAAAATTCTTCATTTAAAATTTATCAGAAAGTAAGAAGTACTTTGTTTTGAAAATGAAAACTATATAGATATTTTAAAATGCAACAATGACTAGTTGTGCTAATGAAGGTATTTTCACATTTTAATGCAAATCTGAAGTGCACATTAAATTTTATACATTCTAATAGTCTATTTAACTCACAACTTGATTTGTACATAACATACAGATAATTCTAAAAGTATGTTATCTTTGTTTTCTGGTTGGAGACTACTGTGTTTACTGGATCTTGTGAACATTAGAAGGTTTAACAGCTTAGTCCTCTTAAGACTAGAAAGCAAAATTTTTATATAGATATTTCTTATCAAGGACTTAAAGTCTGTCCAGGCCTGGTTTTTCCCAATTGACAATGCTGATTGTAGAACATTTCTGTGGAACTGCCTGGTTTTTGTCTGAGCAGAAAACTGTTCATATAAGAGGGAACCGAGCAGATTGAAGGTATAATACAGTCCCTGGAGTGAGAGATTTCAGTTTGTGACCTTGGCCACAAAATAAACCCATCCTTCACGCTTCACGCTCCATTCTTCCAGTATGGAAAGATTTTCCTGCTCTTTTCAGTGGGGATGGCTTACCATTCCTATGATGTTTGATTAATTAATATTGATTTCCATGTAGAAAAGATACAGCTTTCAGTTGTTTAAAGGAGCGTGTCTTCCTTTATATAGCAGGGAATAGATCCCCTACCTTGATATGCCTTGATATGTAGTGTTTTAGCAGTTGAGTTATTATGGAAGGAAAGTTTTCTTTTCTTTTTTTAATTAATCTGGAAAATCTCTTGGCTCCGTTGTAACTATGTTAAGAGGCATTGGGGGTCTGTGGTGTCCTGAAGGTGCCTGCTGTTAGACTGGACTCCTGGGAGGGAAAAGAATATCATAAGCCTTGCTGTGAATCTATATGGGGACCCTCTGCCTGACTGCTCTCAGGTTCCCTCTTCTGTTCAGTGGGTTCTTTTGAGAGCAGCCCAGAAGAGCTATTTTCTCTTCTCAGAAAATGACTTTCCAGAATCCCATTTCCCACTAAAGGCAAGCTCAGAACCCAAAGGCTCCCAGGCAAATGGGAAAGCAACACCTAATGCCCACTCATAGAATTATACATGGACTTGCTTCCTATCAAATGCTAGTTAACATCCACAAGTCTAATTCAAAGTACTCTTTTTGAATTTGAAAATGGAAGGATTTTATTGTACTTAGTACAAGAGCTAAAAATTGCTAGCTGAAAAAAAAAGGAAGATGTTGATGGATGTTCATGGTCAAACTTGCAGCTCCTTACTTATGAGAATCAGCCTGAGTCAGGGTTGATTCATGTCTCCTCCCATATGCCTATGAGAGAGAAAGAAAAGTGCTGTGATGATTCTCTATTGAGCTCTGAGGAACCAGTCTAATTTGTAGTCTCCACAGATACATTTATGAAGGAATAGTTTTATAGTCAAGTGACTCTTCATCACCAGAAGGTAATTTGTTCTATTATTTTTCCAACTTCCTAGTTTATATGGTGCTATCAGTGCATGTGCAGTAAGATCTTTAAAAACAAGCTATTTTCATTTCAAAGTATTTCCTTGTGAGTTTTTCTGGAGAGAGAAAGAGAGATTAGAAAAACATGGGAAAAACTTCAAAAAAACTGACAAATTTAAATTTAATGAATAAGATATGTAAAATCTCCATTGTACTTTACATAACCCATATACACTTTAGGAAAGGAAGAGAAATGTAAATTGTTAGCTTTCTTAGGCCAACAAGATTAGGGAGAAACATGTCATCTTATAAAAGTTTTAAAAAATGATGTCAAAATAGATGAGAGACTAGGTGTAAAGAAGGGTGGAAGGGTGTTTGGGAGGGGGGAAAAGGAGGATGGTGGGAAGGGACTATGATCATGGGTATATTGTTTATATGTATGGAAGTTGTCTATAAAGGCTTTAAAAACCTATTAAAGATGTCTTAAATAAGGTATAAATGAAAATATTAGTCATTAGTAATATACAATTAATTGTGATTGTGAGTTACTGTTTGTAAGCTGTAGGTTAGTAACTGTTTTAAGATTTTATAAGTAACATGCTTTAAGTAGTCCATCTTTTGTGTTGAAAGAAATTGTTACAATTTTAAGTAGAGAGTTAGTCAATTACTTGCAGAAATTATACCAAAAGTTCAGAATACCTGGTTATCTTGAGTAATTATTTCAGGTTTATGAATTGTATTTGTTTTAAGGCATAACATTGTAAATTCTTATTATGATGAACTGCAAACATTGAATATACTTTAAAGCAAATTTAGAAAAGTGGGTAACAAAAATGTTTCCAAAAATATAGTATCTGTTGTATATTTTATTTTATTTTTTCTTTATTAAGCAGAGAGATGATAGATAGATAGATAGTTAGATAGAGATAGATAGATAGATAGATAGATAGATAGAGAGAGAGAGAGAAAGAGAGAGAGAGAGAGAGAGAGAGAGAGAATATACCAGGGCTACCACCTTATGTGGGTACTAGGGAATTGAACTTGGGGCCTTAGGCACTGGAGGCAAGTGCTTTAACCGCTAAGCCATCTCTCCAGCCCTCTGTTGTATATTTTAGGATATTGTTTAAAAGTTTTTTTTTTTTTCCAAATTAAACTAGAAGCTGTTAGACTTGCAATATTTTTTATACTTTTTATTTTACTTGAAATATCTTGAAGCTTATTCTTCACTTCTATTAGACCAAACTGGAGTCACTTGTGTATCCAGAGCAAATTGTACTAGAAACTCATAACAGCTGGTGAACACCCGAAGCTTTCACCCGCTGTACTTCCCCTAGAGTTCGTATCTCAGTGTGCCAAAGAATTGGAAAAACTTAGAGAGCATTTTCTCATCACACACATTTGTTTTAGATTGAAGTTTAGAGAATTTTGGGAGTGGGATAGGGGAAAGTAGCCCATATCTTAATCAAAGGAAAATGGGGAGTTACAGAGATCTCCAGCCACCAGTGTGGAGAGAACACATTGGGAGAGCGTTTAGCAAAATCTGCACTGTTCAGCTAAACAAGCAGAAGAAGCAAATATAACAGAGGGCTACATCATGAGGAAAAAGGCTTATGCGGGAAAAATCTTGAGCCCCTTACCTTTCTAAGGCCTGGAGATTTAGAAGTCCTCCTCCTAGGAAGCCATGTGGAGGGACAAGAGACTGGACTTTGTTTCATTGATTTTTTTAAGACCTCAGACAGGTAAGTCAGAGAGACAGATGTTTTAGCATCTAGGTATAAACTCTAGCTAGACACCTACCACTCAGGGGGAGAGGCATCAGGTCTGGAGTCTGTGAACTTGCCCAAAACTGTCACAAAAGTTTGGTTTAATTTAAAACTAATGACTTATTTAGAATTTACAAAGTTTTAAAATAACTGTTCTGTGTTTTCCTTTTTTAATATACATCTTTCAAGTTGTTGGCAGCACTCATCATGGAAGAAAGATAAGCATATCTCTTTACAGTATTATCTTGCCTATTCTGGCTTTTTAAAATATGTTAGATCGTTAATGAAAGCACTCTCTTAGGTGAATTCCCTTGATTTCCATATGCTCAAAAAGCTTATTTTCTTTGACTAGGCTTTCTTGATTTCCTAAGTGCCTGCCTTAAGTAGAGATCTCAATAAAATTCTACACTATTGAAGGGGAGAACTTGGAAGAGAAATGAATTCTATGACATAAGAGCCAGTAGCAAGTCAATGTAGTAATGCCTCAGTCTAGAGTCTATACCACCACCTTGGTCTATATTCCAGAACCTTAAAAACTTGTTCTTAGTATGGAGAGAGAAAAACCAGAATAATTAGGCTGTCAGTAGTAAAATAGCAATGCCCACAATGTTACCTAAATTTTATAGAGCCCATGGCCCTTTTAAATGTGCTCATGGACAGTGTAAAGGGCTCTGACAACTCAGATTATAATCCTCACCCTCAAGGTCACAATTCCAAAGCACTTGATTTTGGAGGGTGAAAAAGTCCCCCCACATGGAGGTAAGCTATTTCTCCTCTATCCTTAGAGAATAATTTCAAGACCAATCTCAAATAGTCCTTGCATTAAAATATGTTTAACCTCTGATTTTTTTTATTTGCTGTGACATTTTATATTACACTGGTGAAAACACTTGGGCCTAAGGAGAATTCTTCTTTGGAGCTTTTCCTTTTTGACTTTGCTATATAGAATCATTGGACTTCTGTCATATTTGCTCTAGCTAGCTTAAGAAAGATAAATGGTGTGGTAGTTTGAATAATGTCCCCCAAAAGAATTAAGGAATTATTAAAATTATTAATTGTCTCCAGGCTTCTGGCTAGAGGAAGTACCACTTTGACCTAGCCTCCTGGGGACTGACCCTTTCTAATTTGGATGTAAAATAATAAGGATAGATATGCAAAAGAAGAGCCAGAACCGGACCTGGAGTTCTGCATTTTGTGAAACACAGTGTGTTACAGTGTGCTTGCTTGGTGCTGGTGCTGGTGCTGGGCTTCTGTCTCTGTCTCTGCTTGCTTCTGTGAAAGGGGGCCAGCTTTCCCTTAACTTCTTCCCCTGGATCTGTTCAATAAATTTTCCTCCCCAAATCGTGCCTGGTTTGAAGATTCATCCCAGCGGCGTGTGGCTGACTACGACAAATGGGGACATTGGGGTAACTTTTATGCTTGTGAAGTAAGCATGGATCTAGATGTTTGATCTAAAATGTGATGGAAGGATGCCTACATCAAGCAAGATTTTGGTAGGACCAAAGATTCACTGTGTGTGTACATGTGTGTCTGTGCATGAGTGTCTGTTGTGTGCATGCACGCTCAATATTTTTGTCAGTAAAGATATTAGTTGATTACTTTGAAAATAAGTATAACTATACCTTCTTGGGGATCATTGACATTAAAACAACTAGCACAATAATGGCTTTTGGTATTTTTATTTCTTTCAACATTATACAATGTTCAGGCTAGCATAATGCTGAATTCTTACTTTAAAACAAATAGTTAGGAATTAGGATGAGTTGAAATAATTATATCAATCGAAATGTATTGCTGAAGCACAGTCTTGCTATAAAGTATTTTAGCTAAATTTACATATTGAAATAAGATATAATATAGTGATTTTATGTTGATAAAAATAGAATTATAATGAAAACCTTACATATACATATTTTATTAGGAAAACCAGTTAAATATAGCACTTTTTAAGTAACATCAATGTGTATCTCTTGAGAAAATTTGTTAAGGGCTTACAAGACCTATTAGAAAAATTATATAAAATAACTATTGCTAATAACATTGAAATAGTCCTAGCTTCAGTGAAACAAAGTTAAATTTCCACTTTAAAAGTTAAGCACAATACCAAAAGTGATTAAAGGCAGCGTCCAAATGTAAAACATAAAAAAACTCTGAAATACATCTAAAATGCACATAAATATTCATGAGGGAAAATAAGAGTAGAAAATTAGTCTGAATTGTAAGTATTCTAATATATGTGTTTTGAGAAATGTACTGTTTGTTACAAAATGTACAGTATCAATAAAGAAAAGAAACAATTGTTCCAGTGCACATCCTTTCTTTCTGATACTAATGCCAGAGAGCAGGTTCTTCCTGTCACTTCATAAAGAAGATAGAAGCAGCAGGAGCACAGGTCACATGTTATAAGCCGCATCATGAGGTCCATCCATGGAGTAGGTTAGTAATGGTGAGGACAACTCAGTGAAGAGAAACAGAGTGGCTACAGGAGGAGAGGGTCTAGAGGTGTAGAGGGTGTGTGGTTTTCTAATGAGTTGACTAAGATATTAAGGTGTGGTATATTCCAGAATGTAGTGTCCCAGATGATTGATGATAGTTCAGTTGCTCTTTGTAAATCAGTGGATTTCAAGAGCCAAAGTAAGCTTGGATAAAGTCTTGCTTTCCTGAGCAGATGGCCATCTCCTTCCCAGGAGAGCATCCATGGCAGTGAAAAATCTCTTGTTGAGCATTGTAAATCTAGTTTATTGACATATCCATGATGCTTTATCTTCCTCCCTTTCCTTCCCTCCCTTTCTCCCTTCCTTTCTTTCGTATGCTTTCCTTTCTTTGAGACAGGGTCTTGCTTTGTCACCTAGACTGCCATTGAACTCCTACATCACCGTTCTTGAATCCTGGGATTCCCAGTTAAAGCTATCCTATCTGGACCAATCCTAAAATGTTAAAGCTTTTGTTATGAAATTAAATCTATGATGAAGGTATTTTCAAATGTGAAGTCTTTGATCAGCTATTCTAAATAGCTTTTTATACATGTTCCTGATCACTTCCCGTATTTGTATGCCCTCTCTTTCCCCATCTTTTGTGCTTCAACTTGTTCTTTTTTGTACCAAGGAGACCGCCTTGCCTTTATAGCTCTCCACTACATTTGCATTGCAGCAGAGGTTTCAACCAGAGACTTTCTAGTGCTATGCAACATAATTTCCTGTGACTTTGGTTTTGAAGGCTTGTGAAGTGAGTACTTAGCAATTTTCTCCAAAACAACGATGAGGCATAAAACAAAAATGCTCTCCAAATTTCTCTGCCTAGTGATTTCCCAAGGCCAGAAAAGGAACATTCACTTTAAAGACAAAGCATATATATTTGCAGAGGCAACATTGAAACAAACATAATCAACTCAAAACAAGTGAAACAGCAGTCAAGACAAAAACAACAACAAAAGGACACACATTGAGGGAGCTCTTGCTTCAAAACATCTGTTTACATTTCCAAAATTGTTTACAAATTTCTGAATTAAATTTCTACCTTTTTATAGGTCAGTCATACATTTGAAATAATGCAGTATATGAATACCTTCTAAGCACTTCTGCTTCGTGGTGTACATATTGAACATTCATCTTAAGTGTCAGTTGACTTTTTCCTTATTACCGATATCATTGTGACCATGACAAACCATGTGCCAGCCTCCATAGTACTCATATTCTTGCCTGTGTGTACAGAGGCAGGTAGAAACTGTTTGTTATTCAGAATATTCTTTCACATTAGAGCTGTGTTTGGTAGAGCTGTCTGGGTCTTGATAAAGACTAATATTTTTCTTTATCAAAGTTATTTCTTTTCAATGCACTTTTATAATGTCTCTACTGTGAACATGCCCAGCACTACAATTTCTTAAACCTGTGGTTAACATACAGTCCCCAGACAATGAAAGCAAATAAACCCCAATTTTTTCCACAGGGTTTCCTGGCTGGTTATTCCGAGTCTTTGCACGTGACAACCTGTTCTCCCCCGTGAATGGAATACTCAGTGTCAATGTGGAAGCCTGGTCAGTTGGAAAGTTGTAGTATAAAATATTTCCCTCTTGTGTGCAGCACGTCCCAACTTGTTACTTATCAAGAGTCATTGTGTTAGAAAAAGTTTCCCTGAAGTTGTCAGTTTTGTGATGTGTTATCTACTACCTCCAAGTATCCTCCATTTAGAAGTTTTCAGACATTCTCCTCACACTGTATTTACAAATGGAATTGATCCTTTCCAAACTTTTATCTGTAGAATACTTTTTGTTCCATAATTAATATCCTTGTAGTTTTCTTCACATACATTTTATTGTCATTTAATTCCAGTAATACACTATTCTAGATTTATTGAAGACCATGAAAAATCCTTATTTCATAATCCTATTGCACAAGGATTTTTGTGTGTGCATGCAGATGTGTGAGCTCATGAGTGTGTGTGTGTATGCACGCACATGTATGCTTTATTGTCCAAAATTCAAGATTTTAGTTCATTAACTCTGAAGCCCATAACATTAGGGCAGTAGAGAGGCAAAGAGAAGGTGTCATTGAGTGTCGTGGAACTTGAGGATATCTGAGCCTTGAAACTTCTTCTGACCTGAAAAAATATCTAAATTTGTGTAAACGAATATTTCTTTCAACAGTAGGAAGAAATGAAACAGGTCTCTTACATTTACTATCTCAAATAAATGGGAATATCTTATGTCTGTGGGTTTATATTGGTAAGCCCAACAAGTTTCTGTACTTTCTCAAATCCCCTTAATCAAGCATGGCCTTATTACGTAGAGAAACCGTCAGTGATTATTTTCATAACATTTCTAAATCTTATTGTTTAGGTAATTTTTCCAGTGGTCTAAGCTAAAAGAAGAAAATTTTAGGGGATGGAGAGATAGCTCAAGTTGGTAAATTGCTTCCTAGCAAGCATGAGTAACTGAGTTGGATTCTCAGAATTTAGTACAAATGCCAGTTGTGGTGAAACATGCTTATAATCTCAGCACTAGAGAGGTGAAGACAGGTGGTCTCGGGTGCCTGGACAGCCAGACTAGGCTAGTTAATGCACTCTAGTTAAAACAACCTTTTCTCAAAGGAATGGGATTGCATTCCTTGAGGATGGTACCCAAGATTGTCTTCTGTGCTTCACATACATTAAGTCAAATTGAGCTATTGTATTACATCATAAGATATACATAAAACACTTCTCAAAATATGCCCACTTCATATCTGCATGTAGGACATATACAAGAGCAGCTCAGTTGGAAGAATGGTTTTTTCAAAGCTGATACAAGGCAAACATTTTCCACATAAAGTCTCATGGCTAGGATACATGCACAACATATCATTTTGGCTATTGTAATTAAATATAATCGTTTTAATCTTTACAAAGGTATTTATTTGAGGAAAAGGTCCTTTCATCGACAGGAATTAAAATGTGCAGTTTAACCTCTAAGGAAGTGAGATGAGCAAAAGAGCTACTCCCACAGCAAGGCAGATAACCTGGGGAAGGACAATAGAGAGATGCACCAAGGGTGCCCAAAATTGAACAAAATACAAATCTACAGACTCTTAAAAACCTAGTAACTATGCAAAATATAAACTCACCCACTATGACTCAGGGAAATTTGCGGAAGAGGGGGCGGAAAGAATGTAAGAGTCATAGAGGGGAATAACTAATGCATATGAGGGATTGTCATCATGGATTAAATGGCTTTATCTAAGAACCTATGATACTGAGCATATTGTTGTGTTAATATTTATAATTCTAAGCCAATAATAATGTTAAACAAAATAGGTAAAATAAAAAATAATGATAATTTAAAAAGTGCAGTTTAATAATTATGGATTAATATATGAATATAACATTTGAAATAATTTCCTCATATTTTATAAGCCCAACTGCAAAGAGAATGTGTCCCTTGCAAAATATTTGTAACAGTGGAAATAACTGTAATATATCACACATACACAAATGTGCATTAATAACGGAAACTCATCTAGAAAGCTTATAATCTGCCAGTGTACAAATATTAAAAGAGTCTGTATAACCTTTAAGGTATAATGCAAGCTATTTAAAATTGTCAGATATCTCGAACAATCATGGCATCAAATAATTTTAAGCAGAAATGTTTTTAATATGTTTTGAAGATTCTTCAAGCATTTTCATCTGTAATTACTGATATTACAAATATTTTAGTTATGACAGCTTTTAAATCTGTAAATATGATCTCTATCTATATCATACTCTTCATCTCAGTGGCAAAACTAATTGTAGATTAAATTTTATTGCAGTAAAGTCCTTTAAAGTTGATTGATTTGACATGTCATATTTTTATAATTTTTTGCAATTTTTTAGAAGAGGACCAGGTTTATAAAGGTGAACCTCATATTCAAGGTTAGGTTTAGAGTCATGAGTTTGCAACTTCATAGTTATTGCTCATTTTACTACATAATAACTATGAAGTTTTTTAAAGAAAAGCAATTATAAATATCATAACACATAATGATGTTAATAGCAAAATTAAAATATAGTGAGAATCTGTAGTTATTCCAGATTTCAAAAAGTAAAGTGTGGGCAGTGTTCATTTATAAAATAGTCTTTAATGTTTTATAAATTTCATAATTAGTAATTAATTTTAAATTAATTTTAATCATTTTTTTATTTTGAGACATGAAACCATGTCCTAGTGTTTGTTTCTTGCATAGGTAATGTTAGGCTATTGAGAACTTTGCTCCAGCAAATTATTGCTGATCGATTCCAAAGTTACTTCCACTCTTAAACATATTTTGCAAGAGACACATTCTTTTTGCAGTTAGGCTTCTAAAATATGAGGAAATTATTTCAAATGCTATGTTAATATATTAATCTATATTTATTAAACTTCGCATTTTAATTCCTGTCAATGAAAGGGCCTTTTCTTCAAATAAATAAGTTTGTAAATATTAAAATGATTAAATTTCATTAAAATAGCCAAAATGATAAATGGGGCATGTATCCTAGCCATGAGACTTGATGTAGAAAATGTTTGGTTTTGCATTCTTTAAACTGAGCTGCTTTTGTGTATGTCCTACATGCAGATATGAAGTGGGCACATATTATGCAGTGTTTTATGTGTATCTTATGATGTAATACAATAGTTCAGTTTGACATTTTCACTGCAGTAGAGGACTAAATAAAATAAAAGAGAGAAACACTTATGAGATTTAAGTCATGCCAGAGAAGGATGGCCCTTCTGAGGTTTGGTCTGTGAAATTTACCTTTTATGGATGATAACAACCTCTATGTAGGAAGAGCATTGCTTTCTGAGAGGAGGACAGTTACGGATATGTATTCGGATTTGTTGTGAAGTTCTTTTGTCATCATTAATTCTAGGATCTCAGAATATGCCTCATTTGTCTTTTAGAGATGGCTGAATGCTCATGCTCTTAGCACACTACCTTGCTGCCAGTAGCCTTTTCCTTACTGTCTGCTTTCCCTTCTTCCTACATGTAACATATCATGTATGTCTACTTTGAATAATCACAGCTGTCTTACAAGTTATTAGATGCTTAATAGATGAAATAATAATGATAATAGATGAATAATTGTGGATTTCTTACAGTTTTAATGTTCACGCTCAGTCAAGCATGTTATTTGGGAGATACTTTTACTCAATGGACATTATTTTTTTTCTCATTAGAATCCATTGAACACCTATACAGACATCGAATGATAGCTACAAAGTTTTAACTTATAGAAATGAATGTTCATGTACTATGACGTACTGCAAGCATATTGACCTAGTTCTGTTTACAAACATTCAGCTGTCAGATACCTGTGCATTGAAAGTGAAGTTGTGCATTACAAATGCACAGTGTGTGCAGATTCATGCACTGAAAGTTTTGTGCTAAGTTTAATTTGCCTACTGTTCCCCAAGGTATGGGGCTTACCTTAAGGTTCCTTACCAAAATAACAAGCTGAATTTTTTATAGAAAAAGTTATAACAGTTCTTGTAAACTTTGAACAGAGTTTCAATATGAATTTGAACCACTTCAGTGTTCTTAACCAGATAACCTCTCCCGATTGATAGTGAATGATAGTGAATTAGAGCTTTGAGACTTACTATTAGAGCACAGAGTTTAGCACTGTGAAGCTTTGCACCAACAATGCCATTAATCATCTAGTGGAAAAATAATTAAAGGAAATATGTTAATAAAGTATGTAATTTTTGAATTAGAAAAAAGCTTTTTAGGGGGATGTTTCTTATTCCGTTAATAACAGGAAAATGTAAATTACAAAAGAATGTAGTGTTTAAAAATTCATTATCTTTCAAATTTTGTAATTACATGAGTAGAAGAAACAACAGTTTAAAATAACATGTTCAGAATTTAGTATTTTGGGGGGATGGAGAGATGGCCAGATGGCTTAATGGTTAAAACGCTTGCCTATAAAGCCTAACGACCCAAGTTCGATTCCCTACTACCCACATAAAGCCAGATGCACAAAGTAGCACATGAGTCTGGAGCTTATTTAGAGTGGCTGGTGGCTCTGGACATTCTCTCCATCTGTCTCTTCTATCTCTCTCTGCTTACAAATAGCATATAGCTGTAACACTGCGTATGATAAAAGTGGCTGCAGAACCTTCAGCTTTTGTATTTTCAGGTAGTATAAGAATTACTGCTGGCTACATATTGGAATGACTTGGCAAACTACATATAGATATAGCTAAATATATAACGTATGCTTGCTTGTCTACATCAAGTTCTAAGCTGGTCAAGTTACTTACTGTTCATTCCCATTGGCTGTCCTGAGCCTATCCATGATAGATGATGATGACAAAGTATTTTCAGAATAAAAGGTGCTGAATTTCATCCATGAATTTTATCAGAATCTTCAGCTTTTGCTTCATACTAACGAAGAAAGCATTTTTCCCAGAAATATTCAACAGATAGGTATGTTCAGATTTACTTAGAGAAGGTGACACAAACGGGCTTGAACCTCCATGAGAGGAAGCGAGCTTGTCAGAGAAGGACCTTAGAAAATCAAGTTACTGGGGAATGCAATGAACTAGTGTTTTCTGGACATATTTAAAATGTTTTTAAGAGCTCTATCAATTTAAGTACTGTCAGTTTAAGTACTACTAATTTAAGTGGCTATTAATTTTAGTACTAAATTTTCCTCTCATGACAAATATTTCAGTGTTTGTATTAATTGTATTCTTTTAAAATGTATTGGTATTTTACAAATTGTTAGGCCTACTCTTAGATATATGAAATTTTTAGTAGAAACTTTTACAAATGGCAATAATTATCATTTCAATAATAACACCTGTGTTAGTTCAATTTTAATGTTGTTATAGATTCTTTATCAGGAGGACCCAGGGTGTCATCATGGGATATTTTACAGATAATAAATATGAAAGAGAAAAATAGCCTTGCCTTTCATAGCTTCTATACAGAGCCCTCTGGAAATGGTCCAGTAGAAGTTTAGAAATCTCTAAACAGACACTGCACCATCTGTACATTTAAATATGTGAGGTTTTAAGAGAAAAGTTTTTGCTGGTCCCAGTTCAAAAATATTAATCCCCGCATAGAATATACTGTCATCATCATGAATCATCACGAAAGGACATTATTTATTGAGTACTTACATCTTCAATCTTCCTAAAGATATGTAAAAGGAAAGAAATGACTACCAAGAAATTGAAGAGTGGATTTTTATACATGTAGATTTTGTATTTTTTAAAAATCTTTTACATTGCATTTCTAAAGTGACTGTATCTACCATGCCTATCATCTGTGAAAAGGTATTTACTTATGGCCGGTACAATTATAAACCAAACGTGTTTCAAACAGTTAGCTAGATGTATAGCTCCATAGTAGCTGACATGATTTTCCACCTCTCTGTTTTTCTCCTTTTTAGAGATGAGTTGAGTTACTTTGGTATTTAAAATGAAAATTCAGGCATTCTTAATAAGCTGTTCTCATACAGGTGATCACCTTTTCTTTGGCCTCTGATCCTAAGCAAATATAAAGCACTTCTACTATTCAATAAATTTTCCTTATTTAAACTGTTTTATTTGATATTGCATTTTGGTAAATTTAGAAATAAATACTCATGTATTCATGTGTTCAAAGAGCCTTTGAACTCAGATTTAGTAATGTTGATGAGTTGTCATTTGCATGCTGCCTTTTGCTACATTATTCTCAACATTCCACTCATCACTGTATACTGAGTATGTGCCTCATGGTTTTAGTTGATGAACACAGTGAACAATTTTAAATATATAGGGATCAGAAGGGTAGAAAGCTAGATCCTAAATTATAATATTTATGTCAGATGAACGTATGGAATTTTAGCCAGCACCACGAGGTGGCAGTCTATAGCTAGATTTGGAGAATCTTGGGCAGAGGGAGACTGAATGGGGTTCTCTGAGTGTTTGGATTTGTCAGTTTACAGTCCGGTTTATGAGAGAAAAAGGCTTGCTGTTCTGTGTGAATCACATATGTAGCACACATTCATTTATCCAAGTGATTCAATCTGTACTCTAAACTCTCCATAGACTGAAGACAAGAGACTGAGGGCAGTGTCCTCTCTCCACTTTAACACACTGCACTATTCCTCTTCCCCACTGCACAGGTGACTTTAACACACTGCAGTGTTAAGCTTTCTCTCTGAACATGTGACTTTAACACACTGCACTGTTACTCTTCCTGCTGTACAGGTGACTTGGATTATTATTGGCTGGATCCGGCCACGTGGCACAGCCGGGAAACGTCACCTATTAGCTCGGTAAGCATTTTGGGAATTTTATAATTGGGAGATTTTTGTGGGGTAGACAGTTCTCTGTTATGTAATCAACAATAATATTGTTTTGCTCTATGGTGCGTTTTATGATAGAAAATATTAATTTCATTTGACACCACAGTTTTAAAGGAAGAAAGCAGTTAGTTTTCACAAAATAATTTTTTTTAAATATTTTATTTATTCATTTTCAAGTAGAGAGAGGAGAGAGAGAGAGAGAGAGAGAGAGAGAGAGAGAGAGAGAGAGAGAGAGAAAACACCAGAGCCACCTCCCTGTGGGTCTGGCTTATGTGGGTCCTGGGGAATTGAACCCGGGTACTTAGGCACTGGAGGCAAGTGCCTTAACCGCTGAGCCATCTCTCCAGCCCTTCACAAAATAATTTTAACAAATATTGAAGTGGCTGGACTGGAGGGGGTGCTCAGTGGCCAGTGCAATTGTCACTCAGGCATGAGTACCTGAGTGAGTTTAGATCTCTAGAACTCGGTCAAAGCCATATGCAGTGCTGGGTATCTGTAACACTAGCACACCTAAGGCTGGAAGGGAGGCAGAGGCAGGTAAATGTCCTGGAAGCTCACATGCAACCTAGCTTGGAAAAATTAGTGGTGAACAAGAGTTCCTGCTCCAAACAAGGTGGAAGGCAAAGATCATTACACTTGAAGTTGTCCTCTTACCTCCACATGAGGGCCATGGCATGAGGTGGCCCCTGCACACACTCACATCATACACATACATGCACCAGTAATAACCTTTTTAATTAAAAGAAAGCACATTTTTATTTTCATGTAAAATCTTTTTACATAAAGACAACTTAGAAAATATTCCTTAAAAAGCAAGTTCATCACACTGAAGGTAGCTTGCTTTAACCATGATAATAATGGCATATTGGCACACACCCAGCTGCAGTTGGCTGCTAAAGTGAAGATCCTGGGAGCAGAATTATTTAATAATACTTTTTACCAAATTTCCTCTTACTAAAACTTTCTGATTGAAAAATAATAGACCTATTAACTGTCCCAGGATAGCAGTTCTAGCCCTTAAATGTGTAATGTACTAATTTGCATCAATTTTAATTGTAAGAGTACATGTTAATGTGTACTCCACAGTGGATCTCAGTATTCTTTTACCTGAAATTTGCGACATTTCTTTAAAGAGGACACATATATAAATGAAAGTCAAAGTTACTTAGCATTATCTCGAGTCACCAAACACTGTTTGTGGAGATGACAAAATGTGGTGAGGAGATAGATGATTTTGATTTCTTCTCATTTGAATGTTTTTCATAGAGCATCAGGCATATGGGGAAGAATTGGATCCTTTTAATTTCTCCAGGGGAAAAATAAAGCACATAATTTTATTCTTCAAAAATAAATCTAGAGATAAGACGAATCATATTCAGTCTACTGGGTGGCTATCAGCTAAGTGGGCCATTGGCTGCTTACTCCAAGCTGTATTCTCAATCAAATCTCCTGTGATGCTGGAGTAAACCCTGGGTATCTTTCCTCACTCTTTACTTATAATAAAAAAAAACATAAGAGGTTAAATAGCGTCATCTAAGCTTTAAAAGCTGGGCCTTATATGACAGTTTTCATCTGTAACACTAGTGTGAAAATTTCTGGGGAGAGATCCAAGCCATAGTAATATTTCCAAGGATGCTTGCAAAACCTATCAGCCTGGATTCAATTTCCCAGCCACTCATGTAAAGTCATATGTATATTCATTTGCAATGGTAACACTCTGGTGAGCATGTGCCCCCAATATGTGCTAATAAATAAATAAAAAATTTTAGACACATTCATTAAGTGACTCCTCTATATGTAGGTAAGATTGAGATCTTGCAGGTGCTCATGAGTTACAATAGTGTTACATTCTGATAACTGCATTGTACATAGAAAATACTGTTGATTGGAAGTGTGTTTAGTACACTATTGTAGTAACAACAACACTACCAACACAGTGCTCTAGGGTATTTGTTTTTCACCCTTCATATTTCATGAATAACTGATGGATCCAGTGACTCACTGTCACTGCCTAGAATCAACCAAGTACCAAGAAGACAGTCCACATCCTCTGATAAAGATTAAAATTCAAAGTCTTGTATCTACTGACTATGTAACAGTTTTGTACCATTGAAAAGTAAAAAAAAAATGTGATAAACCATTTGAAATTCAAGAACTATTTGGTTAGAATGCCCAGCAACTAAATAAGCAGAGTTATTTTTAAATTTTCAATTAATTCCATTTCTGAATAATTTTTGGAAGTTGTCTTTAGTTGTTACTTTTAGAATCATGTAGTATAAATATCTTTTACAAATAAATTATCTGTAAATGAAAACAATTGTAGCCAACAGATTCAGTCCCTCAGAAGAAAAAGATTTCCAGATCAGTGGCAGTCAACCAAGGAAATTCAATCTTTATGCAAAATTGACTATGTAACTATTGGGGGGGGGGTAAAGTCTTTTAACTTTCAAACTGTATTTTAATAGCATCCTGTAACGTGGCAGCCATCTAAAGAGGGAGACCGATTAATTGGACGTGTTATTCTTAACAAAAGAACAACTATGCCCAAGGAATCAGGTGCACTCCTGGGTTTGAAAGTAAGTACACTGCTTTAAGATGATCCTACAGGGTAAAGTATAGCACTGGCTGCATCCACAATGTTTCTGTCAGTGACTTTTAAACAGTTTCTTTCCTCCAAAGTAAAATTTACCCAGTAAATACAGTTTGTATTCCATGTAATGTTTTTTAATCTGAGTACTTCAAATCATTTTACTAACATTGCTGATAGCTGTATTCAATAGAATATTGTAAAACTAAAGTATTTTTAATGTAAGGCTAAGGATGATTTTTTACATTCAACTATTTTAATAGAAAACAATAAAGTTAGAAAAGGTGGACATTCCATACATATTTTACAGCAACATGAAATGAGGGGAACATTTTCTAAGAAATTTTCATGATAATACTGTAAATAGAAAATGAATCCTTCAAACACACTGTCTTGTAACAGATTTGAGAACATGATAGATTACCAAAAATTTTTGTTTTGTAGTATAGTATACATATATTTGTATATGTACATACATATATATCTTGTATCAAGTGTATAGGTATGTGTATTAAATCACATGGTTTTGATTTAAGGTGCTTAAAAATATTGAAATATCTTGCTTTAAAAATATCAGATATTGGTCGGGCGTGGTGGTGCACGCCTTTAATCCCAGCACTGGGGAGGCAGAGGTAGGAGAATCGCTGTGAGTTCGAGGCCAGCCTGAGAATCCAGTGAATTCCAGGTCAGCCTGAGCTAGAGTGAGACCCTACCTCAAAAAAAAAAAATCAGATATTGTGCTAAAGTTATGTGTGACCTTTTCAGAATTATTGGCCATTAAGTCAGGGTGTAGTTCATTAGTAGAGTCCTTGCCTAGCATGATTGAAGCCCTGTAAAAAAATTATTTATATATTAAATGTGATTATGTTCTTACTACTATTAACTACTATTAAACACTATTAACTACTCTTGCTGTGAAATATTTCTCATAAGCAGTATTAATGGATATGTCCCAAAAACTAAGAATTAGTCTCAACATTTTGGAATATAACCCCATCTTTAATTACATATCTTTGATCCCCTTGCTTCGGGTAAGATTAGATTTAGGATTTTTTTCAGATATATCCAAATTAGTAAAATGTCCAGATGGGAGTGTATGATCAGTGCATATACATTTATGATATTACACTTTGCATAATGGTTAGTCACTGGTCTTTGCCTAGCTGGTCTTCACTTTATGAATGTAGTTCTACTACATTTTACCCCAATATACAAGAGATCAAAATCTTATGTCGACCATGAGACAGTATCTTCATTTAGGAATAATCACTTAAATTGTAGGCTTGATTTTTAAGATTAAGTAAATGGACCCTAATGTAAATGAGCTAAACAATTGCTATTTGATAGTAAGTGAGGAGATGTGGCACCTTCTAAGTGTGAGCATTTATCAAGGTGCCCTTTTGTTGTTAGATCAATGTAAAAGCTTAGTACACATATTTTCTCTCACAAGAATATCTCAAATACAATGATTTTTTTCCCTCAAAATAGTATTAACATTTCACTTTAACAGAAATGTACATCATTGATGTGCCCATACTGAAGAGTAAGAATATTATAAGAAAATGTACAATTAATTCTGTAAACTAATGTATTTCTGAATGAGTCTCAGGAATTTATGATTTTTTAAAATTATCCAGGTTGTTGGAGGCAAAATGACTGACTTAGGACGCCTTGGTGCTTTCATCACCAAAGTGAAGAAGGGTAGCCTTGCAGATGTAGTTGGACACCTAAGAGCAGGTAAGGATTCTTTGTTAACATTTCAACAGAACATTTCAACAGGGTTCTCTGTGCATGAGTTAGTGGGCTTCTATTTGTGATCAGGTAATATGTGAGTTGTCAGTAAGTACTTGATGCACGAATACAGCTTTGTCCTGAAAAAGATCCTTCTACCAATTGCAAGAATAGGTAATGATGTACAAGTCACAATCTTGAAACAGTGAGAGTAGGAGCCCTTTTTGTAAAACACATAGACACAAAATTATGAAGGATTACTTATTTTTATAGATATCTCATGATATTGCAACAAAGCTTAAAAATTAAAGAAAAATAGCATTATAAAAAAGTATTTCAAAGACACTGTTTGATTTTTAAATTTAATAAGCAGTAATTACCAAAGTATTTAATAAAAGCTCTATAACACTCAGTATTGTTTTCTATACCATGTCTTTATAATAGTGATAGATACAGATTATTGAATGAAATATCTCTTGACTTAAATATGACATATTGTACTCACATGGAAGTCCCAATTTAGGGAAAATTTGTAAGTTTCTATTGCTCTGTAACTTTAAGTGTCATAGTAAAGTCGTTGAATATAACCAAATGTACTATGTACTGAGTAGCAACACATTTTAAAATCTATTATTGTCAACTCAAAGTTATTTTGAATTTTTAGTTGATTTCACTGTTGATCATAGAAGTTTTGGGTTAGAATATTATCTTCAACATTTGTAAAGCAATTACCAAGAAAACATAGTAACCCAAACTCTAGTTATTGAGGATTAATAACATATAACACAAAGAATGAATAATATTTTCAATTGATATACTTTATTCTTAAAAGCTTTAGAAGAATGGCATGGAGAGATAATTCTGTGGTTAAGGTGGTTGCCTGCAGAGCTTAATGACCCTAGTTGGATTCCCCAACACCCATGTAAAGCCAGATGCACAAAGTGGTGTCTCTATCTGGAGTCCATTTGCAGAGGCTGGAGGCCCTGGTGTGCCCATTCTCTCTGACCATCTTCTATCTCTCTCTGCTTGCAAGTAAATTAAAAAAAACTTTAGAAATATATTCCAGGACTCTTGGAGACAATTTTATACAATTGAAAGAATATATGTATATTAGTCCAAAATCATCCCACATGTTTTTGTTTGAACAGAAACACACTATATTGATATTGTAAATGGAGATAACTCCAGTTTGGAGTTTTTTCTTTTCCTCCACTCACTATTCATCTTTCAAGATGACACCAGTTCATGATTCAATGAGAAAGTAATGGGATGACTATGTCACCAAATCTAGTCTTTGTATAATGACTTAAAAATCTGAAAAAAGTATGATAATCCCAAATTGGCTAATGTAAGCACACATTACTCTGTGAAAGCTGAAATTGGATATCTGAAAAGTGTAAAGAGCTTTTGTTGTTTTTGTGCTTAGGGAGATTATTCCTGAAGTCAGAGAAGTGTCTGTCCTGTATAAAATGTCCCTTAGTATATCAGTTCTGTCTATCTTGATGAACTGAGAGCCTGATAAATTTAAATCTAAATTTTCAAAAACAAACAAACAAACAAACAAACTACAAAATAGACAGGTGTGCTTTCCCTTTAAGCAGTTGGTACATTTGAACAAAACAAGTTTTCTTGTTATTGTTGTTGCTGGCTCATTCATATAGTCTATTTGGTTTCTATTATAGGCAGTAGCTTTGCTTCTGTTTGCAAACATATCATTATCCTATAAAACAATTGTGGCTCAATTTTTTTTCCATATGAGCTTTATTCAAAGTTGGACATTTTTAAAAATTTTGCTATTTCTTTGAACATCCCTCGTCTTTAAATTTATATGCTTCACTGCCTGTTGGGTTAACCATTTAAAACTCAAAGTTGACATCAACACACTCATACAGTTAAGGGCATGCAGTGTAAATTGTTCATCCTTTGTTCAACTCAGAGCTCGGTAGCTCTTGTTGCCTACGAACATTCCCGGCCTGGCCTTCCTGCTCTATCAGTCTGTCTACCTGTGGTTGCTTGCAAGCTTGTTCCCACCTTCAGGACATGGCTAGAACCCACGGTCTATCTGCTCTGCTCATTGAAATGTTTTCCATCCTTCAGCACTCAGAATTCAGAAGTGCTTCCTGATATTCCACACAGAGGAATAATTAATTAATAAGTCCTTGGTAACCCCTGGCTCTACTTCTATTCTTTCATTGCACTTAGTATATTTAAACTTTCTGTATCCATTTTTGTATCATTTCTCTACCACCAAATATAAAGATGGAGAATATGTTTTTTAAATAAATCTTTATTATCCATAATTAGATACACTGTATGAGCAAATAATGTGTTTGTATCCCCAGTTTCCCACCTCCTTGTCCCTAATCAGCAGGGTGTTTTTTTTATCTTTTAACCTTCATTGTCTATACCCTTGCCCGAAGAGATTACTCAGTGTCTAACTAAGCAATATAAATGGTCCACTTCGTGGTTTATATATCAGTGAACTGTAAATAAGTAAACACAGTTATTACTTTAATTTGATACTGCAGATTAGGCATCCAGGTTTCTATAGAGATATGGTTTTTAGTATATTACTTCTACACAATGCTAGTTGCAACTTACTTTTGGTTAAAATCAAGATGAAACGTAACGAAATAGAATAGGAACTATTAGGGTAAGTACTATTTTATAAAATATTTCTATAACTTGTAAGTAAATGTACATGTGCATATGTATTCAAGTTATATATGTTGTACTGAACCATTACATTAAAGTTTATTCCTTTTTCACTCAAATTTTTGAAAAATTTCCATACTACTAATGCATTGTAAATATGTAATTCTTTTCTTTTTACAGTCAAGTACATTTATTGCCTATCTGAAAATTTTTTCTAGTAAATTTCTTAGATCAAATTTATGAGAAGTCATTTAACTGTTGATAATATCCATGCTGTTTTAATCAAACCAAAGCAATACATGTTCTGTTAACTTTTAAGGAAAAAAATTCCTAGAAGTATTACTTTAAAATAATCCTAGTGGGGTCTGGAGAGGTTGCTCAGTAGGTAAAGCACTTTCCTTGCAAGCATAAAGACCTGAGTTTGGAACCCAGTACCCATGTAAAATGTGGGTGTGGCAGTGAATGCTTGTTATTCTAGCACTGGAACACTTGATGTTGACCTCTAATATCTACACACACGTGCACACACGCAGACTGTATGCACACCACACACATTACAAATGCAAAAAAATAGTCTTAGTGTTTTTTGTTATAAAAATAATGTGGCCCCCAATCTAAAGGCATCATATTTACATCTTTAAAATGTATATGAAATGATATTAGTTAATCACATATTCATGTGAAGGTCCTTAAATTTTCTAGGAATCTTTGCCCTAAATTCTGTATGCTTAAAAGGGTCTAGTTTAAATAAGTATATATTGTTGCCTTTCACTTTTCCCCTCCATGTGGGGTATTATATCACTTTCCTTCATTAATCTTGGGATATTTCACAAACTGTTCAACAATGTAATTAATTGTTAATTTAAATATTTAATTTCTGTATTTTAATATTCACTATATACTATGTAAAAATGTATGTGTTTTGAACATCTGGAAGTGGGTTAACTATCATGCAACAGTTTTTACATCTGCTTGCTTTGTAACTCTGCCATAGCTACCTGTATTGCCCTTTGGGTATGAATTAAAAATTTTCCATGCATTTTCATTCTGTTGTGCATCTGGAGAAGACAAAGAAGCATGATTTAGAATTGGAAAATTCATGCTAGAAAATGTAAATTGCTGTTTTTTAACCAAAAATAATGAGGATTTATGCTCAATGTAATAAGAACCTTTCACATACAAGAAGCACCTATACTAATTATATGGAGGATGTGCTGCTAATGGTTAATTTTAATGTTTCCAAATAGGCTGTGCTAACTTCCATTCCATGGCATGAGATTATTTTTATATTATTTCTCGTGTATTTCAGAAGATATAGGCAGATTTATATTCATCTATTTTCAGTGATATTTGGGGAGGAAAAAACAAGAAAAGAGTAAAGGTGGTTAGAAGAACTTTTTAATTGACATTATATGACAATTATTTTGCTTTTGAGAGCAGAGCCTTGAAAATTAAACTCTGTATATGTTTTGCATTTCTTTGTTAAAAAAGAAAAAAGATAAGAAAAATAAACATAATATATAAGGTAAAAAATACCCTTTTTTTTAAATTTAAGGGGATGAAGTTCTAGAATGGAATGGTAAACCCCTGCCGGGAGCTACAAATGAAGAAGTTTACAACATTATTTTAGAATCAAAATCAGAACCTCAAGTTGAAATTATTGTTTCAAGGCCTATTGGGTAAGGCTAAAAAACTTACTTCTTAAGTTTAGTAAATTACATGTTATTAGCAGGGTTTTTAATAAAAAAGTTTATACATTCATACAATACATGTCAACATGGATAGTTTTTTTCTTATCTATTTTGGACATATATATTAGGATTTAAATTTTTTCTTAAATTTCAAAAGTAGAATACTGAGTTTCCATTCCTACATCTTAAAAGCTCCACAATATACCAATTATAGTATCAAAAGTATTGATACGAATTTTCACAACTGAAATATAACAACTATTTTCTTTTGGTGGATAATCACTTATTTTTAGCAATTCTGTCTTAAAAAGTAGTATGTTTCCTTATTGAGAGTCAATAGCCAACTCATTTTCCTGTGATATTTAAAATAGTAATGATTTCAAATACCTAAATGAGCATTTTATTCTTAAACAAGTGCCATAATATTTTTTTATAAATACTCATTAGAGTGGTTCCATTATTTTAAAATCAAGCAAGAACTATTAAATACTTTGTGGTGTTTGAATTACTAATAATGGTATATTTATAAAATGTTAGTTTTCAGCATCACTGAATTATGGAAACCAATGGAGTATTTTATATTTGTCTGAACTTCCCCACAGTGTTAGCTTTTTTTCTAGCAAACCCACAAAGTGCAAAGTAAATGTTCACATTCCCTGTCTATAAAATTAAGAAGGCATTTTAACCACGTTATCATTGGTAACTTACCATTTGAATTTATTCTTGGAAATAATATTTTCTTTCTATAATTCAAGAATTTTCAGAATCATTAATTCAAGACCATGTTATGTTGGAAAACTAATACCTTTAATTTTTATCATTTTCATGAATATATGTCAATGTAAAGCCTACACGAACACATAGTAACCCTAATTTAAAATGAGTGAAAATGCTTAATTGTATAGCAAAGAATAATATTAACATATAAATTAACCTAAGAGCAAGCTTAGAAATAATTTTAAGTGGTGGTCACTACTGATAAGCATTGAAAACAGTTGTAAAATTATTGTACATTTTTACATAAAATTTTAAAATAACACTATAATTTATGCTAGTTTTACATGGCATATGGTCTAGTGCTAAGGTAAATATAAGAATGGAAAAGAGGTAAGTAAATTGGAAATGAATCCATAGTTTGAAAAGCTAAAATTTAAAATCAAGAGTTGTGCACATTAGCTAATTATTGCATAGATAGAGTACTTTCAGAGTAATGAGGCAAAATATTCATTTACAATTACTTATGGAAACAAAAGCCATTTACAGTGGACTGGAATAAAATTGTTTAGTTATGAAAATTATTTTTAAAGTAATAATCTAGATAATCAAACTGTAAAAGATCATGGACTACAGTTTGCAGAGGTTATATTTGAATTACAAATTAAAGCTGACATTAACCACCAAGTTATAACATTATTTAGAATAATTCTAGCTATGCTTTTAATCATCATGTTCAAGATAATTCTGTTCTTTAACTATAATTAACTTGAAGAAGGAAGCAAATATTTGTTCATAATTTTAGCATAATGATTTCAAGGATCATTCAAAATGTAGCTCACATGAGCATTTGCCAGTCTAAGCACATTCTTGGAGATATCAGCTCTCTTGAGGTCTTCAGTTTTTCTCTGAGCTACACAAATACAATGCCCTTGACCTTTGTACTTATGATTATTGTTGAAGTAAGTCTACCACATAACTTGAGTAGAAATAATTAGGAAAACTTGTATCGATATCAAGTGGAAATTTATTAATTAAAACATTGATTAAGCAATTAATGTTAAATAAATTTTGATGCAAGATCACTTTAGATTTTTAAAAGAATTTCCTCACATGTCTTTTTCATACCACATAAAATTTAAAGTCTGTACTGTATATTCTTATTTTTTAATCGACAGTGAGACAGATTTTTAGAAAACACATTGGAAGGTAAAAAGTAGTAGGCCCTGGTTTTTTATAATGATTAATTTCTATTTGTTTATTTGAACTAAAAAGAAATTATCAGGGTATAATTAGATGTTTTTTATGTATTATAAATTAGTCTCAATTATAACTTCATGTAAATGGTTAATATAAATTGCCAGTTAAATGAAAAAATCTAATATATAATACATAGTTTATAAAATATACCATACAAACATTTTATTGCTTGTAGAACCATATATTATAGCTAATTATTAAATTACTTTGCACAAAAGTTGAAAATGAGACATCAACAAAACAAATTCATAAGACTGTTTTTGTCTTAATTCTTCCCAAAAGTATTAAAAAATAAAGTGAAGTCAGGTCAAAAGGTAAGTGATTATAAATAATATACTGATAATTCTGTTAGTACTAACTCCAGTCTGCTTTAATATGCTCGTTTAATATTTTTACATTATTAATCTACTTAAATTCATACCAAATTGTCTTTGGATCAGGAAATGAAAAATAGTATTATACAGTAAAATACACACAGCAAAGGGTCCAATGTTTTAAGGATTATTAAGGTCAGGTGGAAAATTGATTAGCTGAGATGATCTTAAATATTTCTGCAGAGTAATTTGTGAGTGTGGCAGGAATGAGTGTTCTTACAAGTCACTTTCTAACATCATATATTTAGTGAACTACAGAATAGAGATATCAATCTCTATAAAAGGTATATGTGCATATATATTATATATGTTATGTATATATTATATGTACATATATAAATATTTTTGCTTTTCTGTTGCAAGCTTGAATCATGTTTAAGTTCCAAAGCAATCCATCCTTTTAATTTTAATAACTTTGCCCATGATATTCATCCTTTTATTTTATTATAAACACATTTCCATCCTTTCATTCAGTAAACTCTTTCAGATGTGTTTGTACAGCATACCAGTGATTTGTAAAATTTGTGTCATTTTGAGTTTTTAAAAGGAAATAAAATATTAACTTTAACATTTTTAAGTTCCAAAACCTGATGTTTTGGTAGTAAAAATATTGTGGTAATTTGATCCACAATATTAGTATAATTGTTGTCATGTTAAAGTGTTTTGCTATAAAATATATTTAAAAACTTATTTTTATTGCAGTTTTTTTTGTGTGTGTGGTGTTTGACATTCATGAACATTAGTAGTTACCCAAAGAGTAACTCTCCTCCATTTCTACATCTCTAAAGACCCAAAAGGATCTTCCACCTCACTGAGATAAAATGATCTGTGCTTGTTTCAGGCAGGGTAGTTTAAACAAGTGGGATTTTCACCTTAACCTGTTTCTTTTAGTGACATCCCCCGGATTCCTGAGAGCTCCCATCCTCCACTGGAGTCCAGTGAGTATACGACTTCTTTCTTTCCTTCCTTCTTTCTTTCTTTCTTTCTTTCTTTCTTTCTTTCTTTCTTTCTTTCTTTCTTTCTTTCTTTCTTTCTTTCTTTCTTTCTTTCTTTCTTTCTTTCTTTCTTCCTTCCTTCCTTCCTTCCTTCCTTCCTTCCTTCCTTCCTTCCTTCCTTCCTTTCTTTTTTTGTTATCATAAAATTTATTGAGCTAAATTTGAAAATAAAGATTTACCATTTTTATCAGTTACTGGACATAAACAAACTGGCACCTTCAGTTGTAAATGGTCAATCTGTCTTCACTGATACCAAAAGTTGACAGTTATAGCAACTTAAAAAAATTCTTCCTAAGATATTTCTTATTTTATTCATTTTACTGCTACCATTCAACAACCTTTACTGAAATACCTTTCTTCTTTACAATAGCCAGGAGCCTTTCTGAGCTCAGTTACTGTATCAATACAAGTTGTATTTGCTCTATACAAAAATAATAAGTGTATGTGAGTATTTTGGAACTGGTTTGTAATCGTAGTACTTGGGAGGCAGAGACAGGAAGATCGGAAGTTTGAGGTCAGCTACTGTTACTGAGAGTGTATCTGTTTTTCTTAAACAGGAAAAACAAATATGATACATTATTCTTCAGTTGCACAGTCTAATGAGTTGTCTAGTGAGTTGATCTACTGACATAATTTTAATGCCACTACCTCATAATTTTAGATATGATAATGGAAGCCAGTGGGTAGAGGGAAGATAACTAAATATAAGGAAGTCATACCATAGCATTCTAATGCTCTAATACTTTAGGAAAAAATACCCAATTTTCATAAAGATACCTAATTAATGACAATATTTTATGGTAGGCAGTTAAAGGTCTCCTTTGAAGGCAGAAAATGATGGCATGTACTTTATTTATTCCTGATTGCAAGTATAGAAAAAGAAATGTGGGTTGCATACCCTCTACCCTCAGGTAGTGTCCACCCACAGTATTTCTCAATGAGGCATTTGTTAAGTAAATTGATTTATGTTCAAGAGAATATGTAGCAGGGCAGTTACATTCTGTAGACATTTGGTACTTCTTTATGTACCAAGATGCAAGGCAATAGCATCATTAAGTAGCCAGGAGGAGAGCTGGCCTCCACCACACGAAGGTGAAGTAATTCCCCTGCAGTGATCTAGCTAGAAGCCACAGTCTTTAAAAAGTGTAAAAGACTTGTAAGAGACATGGTAAACCTAAATTTTAAAACAATGATGAAATCTAAAGTTATATAGCCCACAAGTTATATTCCATAAGTCTTCATTCCATCAGCCATGCTAATTAACGTGACCTAATGCAGGAAATCTGTGTATATATAGGAAATTTTGCAAGTCTGTACAGAACAATGTCACTCAGAAATGGAGATCAGTTCTTTCCAGGTGGAACAAACAAATAAAACATCATGTTATTTCATTTGTAAGATAAGAGCATTGACTTAAGGTGAGAAAGTGAATTTCTAGAGCTGCCCCGTTAATTCAGTTCTGGGCTGGAGAGATGGCTCAGTACCAATGTAAAGCCAGATTTACCAAGTAGAGCATGTGTCTGGAGTTCCTTTGCAGCAGCATGCAGCCCTGGAATGCCCATTCATTCTCTCTCTATGTGCTGCAAATAAATAAATAAAACTATTTTACAAAATTAAAAAAGTTCATGTTTAAGAACTGTGCAAACAAGGTACAAAGATATTTTATAATGTTAGTTCTACTGAATTTTTAAAAAGATCTATTTACACTGATGTTATTTTATGTTTGTTTTCTCCTCTAGGTTCAAGTTCTTTTGAATCTCAAAAGATGGAAAGGCCTTCCATTTCTGTTATTTCTCCAACCAGTCCTGGAGCTTTGAAAGATGCCCCACAAGTCCTACCAGGGCAGCTTTCTGTAGGTTCTTTTTTGTACATGTTTGAAAACAACTAGGATTTACATACATACTACTTAACTCTATCTTTAAAACATGCCGTGCTTGTCTTGATACATACAGTAAATACCTAGTCATTTCACACTATAATCTATTTCATCAGTGTGTTTTCTTCAACTGTCTCTCCAGTCAAATAAGTAAACAAAAATATTTAATGAATGCTTACAATTTGGCAGGTAAGCATCATTAAATATTTACATATAAATTATTAAAATGGTAGTGTTTGAAAACTAGCCATAAGTCTTTTCTAAGGTAAATAATTGTTCACACATAATTGACTTAGAAAGTCATGTTCCTGTTTCTTAAAACCACATTATAAGTCTATAGCATGGGAATTGTCAGTTGAAAACAATTTTAACTTCGTAGTGGCATTATTTGTGAAACGAAAGCTGTAGGTATCACTCAGAAAAACTACCCTTTCACTCACATGGGCTTATTCTCTGAAACAGGGAACCTTGTGAAAGAAAACTGTGGATCACTGGTAGGAAAAGGTCTTAAATTAAAGCAAAGAGGGGGACATATGTATCAATAACTGAAAGAAAATGTCTCAGATTATTCTACATATCATTATTATTTTATTATTTGTTAATGTGTGGACTTTTGGAATTAGCCTTTTCCACTCTTTTCTTAACTGAAATAAGCCAAAAGGTAAAAAATATTAATCACTGTTATTTTCAAATATTTCTTGATATAAATTGTTATTTTATGGAATACTTGAATATAAATTGTGTTTTTCTCTGCATTGTTATCTATTCTCAGTGTGTACATGTGAGTTACTTAGTCTTCCCACCTATATATTCGAAAGGGGATAAAACTCATTTTGTTTTTCTGAAAAACACACCTTTTTATTAACTGAGCAATGGAGAGTTGAATTTATACCAGTCCAGAACCTTAATCTGCCCCTAACCATGATAAAGACAATTCCATATACAATTAGCATATTCTGTTATCATGACTGTTAAATACATGCCAACGAATGCCAGTTATTGTATTTATTATTCATTCATAAAGTCAACAGTAAGTTGTAGATTAAAGGAAGAAACTGAAGTTGTTCCCTTAATGTGTCACTTCTGCTTCCAACAGACAGTGTTAAAATCCAATTCCAAGGTTGTTAGTAATACTTTGTCACCTGTGCTGTTTGGTTAGTTGTCTTTATTGTGAAGACTATGTCATTAGAAGTATCATTAGGGAGGCTGGGGAGATGACACAGTTGATAAAATTGTTTACCATCTGAGTTCAGAGCCCCAAAGCCCACCAGTGGTAATAGTCAACATATGTAATCCTAGCGTGCCAACAATAAAATGGGAGGCAAATACATGAGAACCATCTTAAGCACTTTGTCCCACACAAGGTGTAAGGTGAGCATTGAAGACTAAGGTTGTCCTCTGACTTCCACACATGTGCTCCACACACAGACACTCACATATATGAACCTGTACACATACATCATACACACACAAAGTTTTTAAAGCAATACCAATTGGTCTTCAAGTAGTTTGAAGCTGCCATTTATAAATTGAGTCTTCCTTTATTTTTCTCTTCTCTTATAATAATTAACTAGATTAATCATAAAAGTAAGGAAAATACCAGGAAACAGCAGTGGCTTAAGATGAATATGTTTCCTGATATCTTGGGACGCCTTATAATTTAATGTTGAAATTCTTATTTCAACTAACTGAGGCACTGGAAAGCACTCTTAACCATTCTGTAATGAAGGCACTTAATCATTACCAATTTCAATGTTTAACATTGAAAGGCAATTGTAATGACTTCAATAATACCTGAATTAAAAAATAATTTTAGTTTTTTATCCAGAACATAAGATGTAATGTTGCAGGTTTGCCATTTCTAAGTCTCAATTAAAATGCCTAAATAGAAAAGTTAACTTTTTACTGATTATGCATAGAAGTAATATCTACATTTCCATTAGAATACAGTTAATTTTGATCTTATTTTATGTAAGAAGTATAGCCTCATGAGTTTTGTAAATAATAATTTCTTTATGCATTGCCTCTAGGTGAAGCTGTGGTATGATAAAGTGGGACACCAGCTGATTGTAAATGTTCTACAAGCAACAGACCTTCCTCCTAGAGTAGATGGGCGCCCCAGGAACCCCTATGTGAAAATGTATTTTCTTCCAGATAGAAGGTAGTGAATGAGTTTTGAAAAACTTTACTAAAATCTGTATTAAGGGAAAAAGGTAGAATTTCTTCTCTGAGACCTAAAATTGTATAAAATATGCAATTCTTTCTCAGAAAGTAAACTGCATTATCTGTTGTCATAGTCAGCCACATGCTGCTGGGATGAATCTCCAAAATCAGGAACAGTTTAGAGGAGGAAAGTATTTATTGAAGGAACAGACCCAGGGGAAGTTAAGGAAGGTTAGCTCCCTTTCACAGATTCAAGCAGAGACAGAGAACCCATCATCAGCACCTCAAGCAAGCAAGCAAGCAAGCACACTCCAAACTAGCAAAAGAGGAACTCCAGGCTTGAGGTCAGACTGCTTTTTGCATATCTATAGCTAGAATTCTAGACCCACCCCAGAAACACCTTAGGGCTGAACCCTAGGATCTGGCCAAGGTGACACACCTCCTCCAGCCAGAAGTGGCTGGAGACAATTTACAATTATAATAAACTTTTGAATCTATTGGGGGACATTATTCAAACTACGACATCTATGAAAAAGATTCCTCAAGCCTTTTATTGGAAAATAGTCTGAAAATTTTAAATATGTCCTTTTTGTTGAGGGATAATTAGAACTAAACATTAATGTGTACCTAAAAATAACCAAAGCTTACATTGTACATGAAATTAGAATAGAATTAAACTTGTTGCAGAGAACATTTCCACTGGGGTGATGCAAACACAATATTCACCCCAGATAGGGCACAGAGGACAAACCAAAGTATGATCGCACCAAAACCAGTTTTGGTGAACCAATGAGTTAATTGGGGTTACTTACAGATCAGGGTGAGGGGTTGCTTACAGCAAGGACAGAGACCCCAAAGCAGCCGCACCACCAAGATGTCTCAGTGCTTACTGGATGACAACCTCTTCTAGCCTCGTAGGAATTGCTCCCAGGGAGCTCTTCCCTCAGCCTCAGGGTTAGCAGTGCTTACAGACTGTGGACACCCAGAGGCAGCTGCATCACTGGCTCAAGGAAGCTGCTTCTCTGGAGGTCACTATACAGTCTGCAAGCAGCTTGCTTGGTTGGAGAGTTTGGAGCACCCTGAATGATTTGCAGGCAGTTCAACAGGAGAATCCCTCTCCCCTAGCCATTGTTTTCCCTCTATAGAGCCTTGTCGAGAGGTCTTGCAATCTTTTTCCCAGACTGGCTGACTTCCTGATTCTCCTGAGCTTCTTCCTTCTTCCTTACAGGAGGGAAGGTTTCATATTCTAATTAACATTGGTCAAAGTCTGCCCTCTCAACAGTATCATTCCTATAACATTGTGGAGCATAGTTGTGTGACCTTTTAAGTTCTTCCATACCTCTTCATTTTGATTCCCTCCTCCCTTCAGGAGGAGATATATTTTCTAGACAATAAACTGCTGTTCAGTGGTAGAGCACTTCCATGGCATATATGAGACCCTGGATTGGAGCCCCAACACCGCCTTCAAAAAATTGAAAAGAAGTGGAAAAAAAACATTGAAAGTAATGTTAATATTCTATGTAACTCAGTAGATGGTATCATATCCTTGGTTTCACTTGTTAATTTATGAAATGTTTCTTTTTATTTTTCAGTGATAAAAGTAAAAGGAGGACCAAAACAGTGAAGAAAATCCTAGAACCCAAATGGAATCAAACATTTGTCTATTCACATGTACATCGTAGAGATTTTAGAGAGCGAATGTTAGAAATAACTGTGTGGGATCAACCAAGAGTACAAGAAGAAGAAAGTGAATTTCTTGGAGAGGTGATGTATAGATTCAAGTCAAGTGCTCTCTGAGATTTTCTACTATATGTATTCATTATGACATGTTGGGTTTAATTGAGAACTACCTTTTCAGATCCTCATAGAATTGGAGACAGCACTTTTAGATGATGAGCCCCATTGGTATAAACTTCAGACACATGATGAATCATCACTACCTCTGCCTCAGCCATCACCTTTCATGCCAAGGAGACACATTCATGGAGAAAGTTCTAGCAAAAAGCTACAAAGTAAGTTCAACTATTTTTAGTTACCAGAAAATAGTATGTTGCCACACTAGGTAACATTCAAGATAAATTTTTAGATATTTTATTCATGTCAGATTATTGGGAGATTATCTATAAATTCTCTATAAAAAGAATCAGTAAAACTTTTATTTTTTCATTTTCACAATAAAATTATAAAAGATTAATAGCTGAAAGATGAAAAAACTCATGATAATTCTTACACACTAAGTTGCTGAGAAGTTGACTGTTGGAATATATTCTTTCATTACTGTCAAGTTAGTACATATAAGGTTTTAATAACCTTAAAGCAATTAGAGTATTTTAAGTTTTATATTTCCTATGAAAATAGTTTAAAACATGGGGATGTAAGTTTACTATTATTTTTCTGGTGATTAGCAAAAATTATTTTTCCATAGATATTCATTAATTTTTGCATTATAAGGAAATATATTGCTCAGCAACTGAAAGACAGCTCATTTTTGTAATCTGGAATAAATTTTTTTCTACAAATTGAACATTTTATGTTAGTATTTCAACAATGAATAAATTCTTTAAAATTAATATTCAATGTCATATAATGACTAATAAAATTTAAATATTGTATCAATAACACTGACATGTTTTAAGTAAAATAAGCTCTCTGGAGCCCCAAGTCAAGACATGTTTTTGAACCTACCCACGCAGTTTCCACCCTCCTTTCAGAATGGCCATTTAGTTGTGGTGTTAGTGTGTACACTTGGCTGGATGCATTCAGTATAGAATTTTAATTAAAGAATAATCTCAACAGTCAAAAACCCTATTCTATAATGCCACTTTATTTTTGCTCTCTCTTTAATTTCAGAATTTATAGTTCTGAATACTATTATCCTTAAAGAACATACATATTTGTTTAAAAATCACTGATAGTTTGTATTCTTGTTCAAGATTATTGAGTCACAATGTCATTATTAAAAAAAATCAATCAACCAGGTCCTTTTTGTTTTATAAATCAACCAGACACAGAGGTATTTATTTGCCTTACATTTGTGCAGGATCTCAGCGAATCAGTGATAGTGACGTCTCTGATTATGAGGTTGATGATGGTATTGGAGTAGTTCCTCCAGGTGCGTGGTTGAAGCACGTGGCTCTGCTTCTGTTCTTCTGCTTGTTTTTGCTGTAATCTTCTATACTTCGGAGTACCAAGCCAACAGTCTGTAGTGCAGAAAAATCAGTGCTATGTTATTCCATGGTGACTTTTGTTTAAAATTGTCAAAGAAGTTGAAAATGAATTATCATCTCTCAGTGCTCATCTGTTTTCTGAACTTAGTTGTTTCTTTAGAAGCATGCCTCAGTAAGGTGAAATCAAAATCATTTCACGATGCTTTGAGCATTAGTGAAAATATGAATTTCATTTTGAAAGGATCTGGTTAATTTTATTTCATAAAATTCATTGCCCTCTGTTTTATATTGTATTTCTACAATTTTCCTTCACACATTTCTTGAAATATTGTAGCCTTCCATGGAATATACTGAGAAAGGTGCATGGCAGGGTTTCAAAATGCATGTGGCATGCCTAAAGCTTTTAATGCTTTTGTGATGTGTTCACCACTGATTAAGCCTAAAATGTGAGTTTATGTTTTAAAACAAGAAAACACATTAGAAAGAGTTGAATTTCTTTGATGTGTATATTGATTTTCCTTTGTGTAAGTTGCCAAAATATTGTGACATCTTAATGTTCGGATTTCCATTTCCTAACTGATAGGTGTCAAGAAAATATGTAAAATATAGTAGTAATAGTTTATTTCTTTTAATTAGCTCTGTACTAGTTCCTTGTTTAACTAATAAGAGGGGAAAAAACTGTTCAATTGAGCACCAAAAGAGAATCCTAAGATATATAAGTGTGAATAATTAAATGTACTTATTAGACCAGTAGTTTTACATGTCCCATTAGTTTTGTCCCCTTAGTTATTTTTCAGCCAGAGATGTGTGTCATTCAAGGCTGGTGGTTTTGGTAAGATTAAGTGAGTTTGCACAAGTGGGAAGTTCACTATTTGGAGAAATAAATACAATTTCATTAAAGATAGGGTAAAATTATGCCAACTTTTCTCAAAGGAAATCTTAATTATTCTTTATCATTTAAGAAAGTAGTTATACATGAAATTAGCAAATGTTGTTAATACCTATAATTGATGATTACTCCTTAATAATATAATATTAGTGTTTTTGAATAATAATGGATAGATAGCATTTTCTGTTTGTCTTTATTTCTTAAAAGACCATAGCAATCACATTATCCAAAAAAGTTTTATATGAAATATATTTTAATGACACTGAATGGCTAAAGGATTATAAATTTTAATCCATGAATATATATTCATAGGAGTGAAATTGGCACTGCTAAGGAAGTGAAAATTTTCTTGGCTTTTAATTAGCTTTAATTTTATAGCCAACTTATGAAAATTGAATTTGCTTCTCTAGGTGGTTCTCACATTTATCCACCTGAAACTGAATATACTTATAGTGACACAGGATAGGATGGATGTAAGCCAGTTAAATAAACATTTATTAAAATAATGACTTTCTTTTTTCTCTCTTGGAGATATAACATGAATATCAGGTTCTGAGAAATCAACATGAATTGTGGAATTCACTAAGAGATTCAAATACACTCTTCCTTGATCTGATATATAGACTTAATGTACCATCCAAAGATACTTATCCAGTCCAATAAAGACAATCAATAACTTATAACACATTTTAAATAAAAGAAAGGTGAGATTTTGATAAAATGGGCAATAAGTTATAATGAAGTAAGACATTAAGTTATTGAACAGAGTACCATCCCCTGTAGATTGAAGGATTATTATAAACTTGCTTATTTTCTAGCTACAGTGTGACCACAAAATAAATACAAGTGAAGTATCTTGTTAATACTTGAAGCACAAAAGCTTAACTTAAAATGTTCCATGGCAGACAAATATAATGCCTTCTTTTTTTAAATCTAATGCCTTCTTAAGGTTAGAACTATTCTGTGTATTAACTATAGTTACACTCTTATTGTTCTTTGAAATAAATAAGTTTAGCTGATAAAATGCTGTTATTTGAAGCGTGTCATCTATCCACCTCAAATTTTGGAGCATTATAACAAATTCAGGAAATGGGAAGAATGTCTCTAATTTCTAGTTCTAAGCTAACTGCAACAGTAAGATGAACATTAGAGTGTAGGCTCTTTTACTCATGATTTTGAAGTTGGAGTATATGTTGTCAATAATAAATTAAATGGTCTGAAAACCAATTGATTGTAAAAAAATAGGAGCCAATATTCATGTGTTATCACAGTATAAAGTTAGATCTTAAATCTTTGCATGTTATGAGGAGTGTGTTCATAATGACTTTGAGTCACTGAAAAAATGTACATTACCTTCAGTATACTCTGTATAATTCAGAAATTTCATGTGACTTCTAGGACAAGTAATATTAAAATATTTTTAACATGTATAATCCTTTATTATAATGCTTTTTCCCCTAAACCACTTTCTTGAAAATGGTATTCTAAAAAGGTTTTTATTTCCAAGATATATAATACAAAGAACACATGAAAGATTACCAAAATATCAAAATGCTTTATTGTTTACATTGATTACATAGAATATGTTCATATATCTTGAATATTTATTGAAATCTTGAAATAGCACATTCAATATTACTGTACCCTAATTTGTAATTGATATTAAATGCTAATATATCTAATTTATATCTTGAATTTAATTGTAATATTTTCACATAAAATAATGTGTTACAAAGTATATTCAATACATGGTAACTTTCTCAATTTATAGTACAGTTTATACATTTCAGCCTCAAATTTTTCTGAACAAAAGTGAAAATAATATTTTAATCACAATTATTTGACTGACTGAAGTTAAAATATATAGTTAGGATTTCTACACTTATGGTTAACATTTGAGTCAGGATATCATGACCAAAGGTTAAGCTTCTTTAGTTTGAATGTTGAACAGTTGAATTTAATGGAAAACCTTTCAAGGCTGTCTGCAAACTTGAAAGTCCTTCTTAGTGACAGGTGAGAGTCATATCAGACAAATGCCTGGAGGATTATTAATATGCTTTTATAATTGATGTTTGATGGCATATTTTTAAAATAAAGCAAGAATTACAAAAAAATGAACAACAGTTTATGTTGCCCAGTTAGGTAATGTGTTCATGGTTCATATACTCATTTAGGGTAACTGCAAACAGAACTATTGTTTCCTTTCACTTCACACTTTTCTTTTCCATACTAATAGAAAATAATGACCATAGTGGAAATAAATCATGATGGTCTAAATTGTCACATTGAATTTTAGAATACTATTTTATTTTGATTGAATCAGAAGATGTTATAAACCTTCTTATGTCAAAGGAGAAGTGGTCATCAGCATTTGTTTTTACATGTAATTAATGTAACTGTATTCATTCATCTATACTAAATTAACAAAATGCTAGAATAGTTTTAGGTGTAAAGGATAGATTTGAAGTTTTAGTAGGGCTTTCTGCCTTACTTTGATAATCATCCTCATTTATACACTATGTATATTTGAAGATTGCAGCATCAATTTATGGTTTGCAAAATTTATGATCACTGCTTGTAATAGTAAAGATCCACTATTCTTAATTAAAATCAGAAAATATTTTCATTTTTCAAATAAAGTTACTGATTTTCAATTTTTATTTAATGAGTCTGTTTTAGCCCAACTAAATTTCTCCTTTAGAACAGTTCAACTGAAGTATTAATTTAAATTTAAAGAAACACCAAATTTCTAAGCATTGATTTATATTAGCACTACCATTTCTATCACTGCTTGATTTATGTTGCTGTAAAGTCACTAACTCATTCATTCTTTATGTTAAAGAGTCTCAACTCATCTTAATGTCTGTGGCATCTATTATCATGCTCATGCTTATGATCTCCACTGGAACTTAAGAGCAAATTGTAACTTCTCATGCATGCATATCTCACACTCTATGTATGTATATTAATGCTTTTGAAGGTCAGGCTAATATAGTGATTGCATGGCATTTAGTATTAATAGGTGATTGACTGCTTTGATATAATTTCATATTTCTGTGTTTGTGTTTACATAGCAAAAATGCTAACAACTTTTTTGCCAATATTCTTGCCAGTGGGTTATAGATCTAGTGCTAGAGAAAGTAAAGCAACAACATTAACAGTGCCAGAACAGCAAAGAACAACTCATCACCGTTCCCGTTCAGTATCTCCTCATCGCAGCGAAGATCAGGGAAGGCCACGTTCACGTTTACCAAATGTGCCATTACAGAGGTAAGTTCAGAATCTGCTTAGTGTCCCTTACAGTATTTAAAAATGATAATACAATGTATTGCCATAAGAATATTGCTGCAATGAAATAATGGTTTGGTCAATTGAGTTATAGGCATCTTGTCTTTTGTCAAAACAAAAAGCCAGAGACTGAGCACCAATTGCTTAGTATTTACAAAACCTGGGTTCCAGGTCCAACATTACAAAACACAAACATACACTCACACAAAGATTTCCTAAAGAGTGTAAGGTAAAAAGGCAGGATCAGTATTTGCTCTTGGAATTACCTTAATGCTGGGAGAGATAGATAAAGCATCTGTTCTATAGTGCTCTATTTCATGTTACACCGAATACACTACTGCACCTTAATTATATACATGGAAACTATGGTCATTTTTTTATAGATCCACAAAACAAAGTTGGAGAAATGTAACATTACTTAAAAATAGGCTTGCGTATGATGCCAATGCCATTAACACATGTTATGTGTTTGTCAGTGGAGTCACATCCTTCCCCTTAGTCTGTCAGCTCTTGAAGGGTGATAGACTGACACATGCATTTTTGTGATCACTTTAGGAGCTTAGATGAAATTCATCCAATGCGAAGATCACGTTCTCCAACCAGACACCATGATGCCTCCCGAAGTCCAGTTGATAGATCCAGAGATATGGATAGTCAGTACTTATCAGAACAAGACAGGTACTTGTCCAAGTTCTGGTCTCCACATTATGGATTTTTTATTTGTTTTCTTCTAATATGCAAATATTGCAGTATAATATATTAGAGTTGATGTATTTTGATCCTCAAAGCTGAATACTCCCAACAATTGAGATATAATATGCAACTTTACAAAATATTTTGCCAACACTGTGTAATATATGCATTTTCTTAAAGTCATGCTTAGTATTTTGCTACTTTAAACCTTTATTGACTTATAACTGACCTAAATTATAGAAAAGAGCCTAGAAGAACAATATTCTTAGATTTTTCTTCCATGGGTCACAGTATTTTGGGTGTTAATTTTGTAGATATAAAACTCACATTGTTTGTGTAATTGGATATTTGGTATTCGTCATCTAAAAGATTATCACTACAATTTCTGTGAGAATTTTAATTATATTCTTATTATACATTTTTAAAAAATATATCTTTCATGAATGTCTGTCAGATAGAAAATAATGAAATTGATTTTATGTGGATATTAACATTAATGCTGTACTTTATTATGGACAAATGTTTTGTGAATCTAGTTAATATAAATCTCCACTATAGACCTATTTTTCTGTATGTCAAAGTAATTACTCTCATGTACCATATTAGTCTAAGTACAAATACAGGGGCTGACTTAAAGTTTCATAATAACCACCTTGTTGATGCTCGCTTCTGCCGTTTAGATGTGTGGAAACGTTCAGAGAGGAGTAAAGAAAGGATAATGGTGATGGATGGTGGATACAATGGGGTTAGAGGAATGGAGCCCAAGTTCTGCATCTTACTGAAATTGGAAATACTGCTAAGACCTTCTAGTGGGAATCACATTGGGAAGTGGGATAGAGGAATTGGATTGCAATCTGCTCAACTGAACTGGGTTGAATAAGGTTTACTTTGTCAACTGTGTCCCTTGTGAATTTCAGTGAGGGGAGTGGAGTTAATGGGATACTTGGCTAAGGTAATTAACATATAAAAGTAACTTGGTTACCGAACGATGTCAATCTTAAATAAAAAATCTTAATCATATACATTATTATTTGGAGAATGAAAAACATGTATCATCTTTCAAGTGGCTCAAAGCCAAGGAAATAATCATGCTATAAGTAGCTAAAATGGAATAAAAACTTATTTTCTATAAACATCTGAAAGGTCCAATTTACATATTTTGATTACTCAGATGAGTACATATATTCCTGTACCTTATTTTGGGAAACGTTATTTTTGTTTTCTTTTGATATTGTATAAAATCATTTTGCAACCACAGCTAATCAGCAACAGCTAGGTCTTGGACCATGTTTGTACTTTATTGTTTAAATTTTTAAATGCTGCCATGTTTATTTTTTATTTAACCTCGAGCATATATGCTAGTCCAGATGATCTGGTTTCTTCCCTTTCATGTTTTCATTGGCATATCATTGGCATGACCCATGTCATTTAATGCCTCATAATTTATCTGTTTCACTCACCACCCATCCTGTCTGTGCAGCGAGCTTCTTATGCTGCCCAGAGCAAAACGAGGACGAAGTGCAGAATGTCTACACACTACCAGGTAAATATAGGGATGTGGTAATGGTGCCTGTGCGTGATGACTCCTTCCATTCCACCATCTCCCCCTTAAGGTTATTATTACAAGAAGAATTCCCTCCGTATTAAAAAATGGTTTTGTTATACATGCAGCAGAGTACATTACTGTCAGTGTATCAAAACACCTGGAGACTGGTGTATCTCCCTGTTTTCATATTCATGAAACTGGTGAACGAGTTTCTGTAGGTAAAATTTGAAATGCTCACTGTGAGCTCTTTCCTTCCACACCTGCCCATGTACAAACCTGTCTAGTCACAAGAGTCCTGGTCTTCTGTGCAAGGCAGTGGTACTGTTTCTAGCAATGTACTTTTCTTGTCTGACTCTTTAAAAAATTTCCTTTTGTTATCTCTTATTGTCCATGTTATGTTGTTCTCTCTGCTTTTATTAAACATCTTTATCAGCTCATTTTTAATGTCCATGCTTGAGGCTCCTTCTTAACCTCCACACCCCTATGAGTCAGGAGTTGTAAATAGCAAACTTTCCAGTAAAGACATATAACAATATATTTCTTTAAAGATTAGGAGAAACGGGATGTAATATTCTCCTGGAAAGTAGGGCTTAGAGCTTGATCTTGTGTCTTAAATTCCAAATCTGCCAAAAAGCTTCTTACAGAACCTAGATTTCAGTCTGTTAATATTTATTTTAAATTGTAAGTTAATAGAGAGTGAGGATATATAGTAAAACAATGAAACAGACAACCAGATTTTTCCAAATATTTTACCTTCTACAAGGTAGGAAGGAGAAAGTATTACTGCCATTCCTGTAATGCAGAGACAAGTGCAGGATCCACGGTGACTGCATGGAAACTGGGGCTCTGCTCAGTCAAATACAGCTGCACTAAAAAGGATTGTTTTAAAATTTACATATCTAAACCTACTGAACTTCTAACTACTAATGATCTCATTTTGCATTGTTGCAGGACAAAAGGACATTCTGCAACTGATGAGAAAAATAAAACTATAAATATTTTTTTAAATCCTCTTACATTATCTGTTACACTAAATTGACCAAGGTTGTTATTAACTGTTCTTCCAGGCAAATAGTTTCTAAGTGGAAATGTGTTGTTTACCAATTCTGTAAACTTTAACTATATTTGTTCATGTGACTACAACTATTGAAAAAGGGCACTCGCATACTCCTTTATGTTTACTTAAGTCACCTGGTGTGTGCCTGGTATCTAGTCTTTATTTCAGGGACTCTTTCCAATAGAATAAGTAAATAAAAAGAATATTTTTTCATTTCCCTATTTTGTATTTTCAAAGATGAAATACCAGTTTGTAAAATATGGTAAACTAATAGTTGCATCTTTTTCTATAATCTCTTTAATATTTAATGCTTGGGTAATAATTCTGAACTCAGTGTAGCTTACTTGTTTCAGAGATGGGATTGACATACTGAATTGCAGGTCTGGATTGATGCAGTTCAACACATTCCAATATATTATGTGAAGGAGGGGGATGGACAGTGGAAGCAGACCCAGCAATAGTGTCTGTCCACAGCAGATGCCAGGGCTTTTTCTCTGCTTGCTTCCTCCCTGGTTTAAAAAATAAATATATATATATCCATAGTAGCTTAATTATTCCACTAAACACATTCCTCAACTCTTCATAACTATTAATATACAACCCAGGTTGTAATTTCTACCTTTTGGTTCCAGAATTTTCAGAAATATTCCCTTAATTTCATCCAGTAATATTTATTGCTAAATGTAATGAAGATAAAGCTGAGATCAAATATGTAAACCTGGATTTTATCCAACCTTATCTGTATTTGTAACCGTGTACTTGGAAAAGAATTTTATCTATATCTGACTAAATATATATCAAAATATGTATATGTAAGAAAACAACTTTTTATGGACATATAAATAACATAGCTTGCTTTATAAAATTAGAGAAGTGTATTACCATATAAATTTTGTGATGAAATAGTAACTGAATTTTTGAAAATATTACATACCATATTTATGGTTTTAAAAATAAAAGAGTTTATGTCTCTCCATTATACATAAGGGAAATGACATTTCTTGACTGAATAAGCATAGTATTAAGTATTTAATATAATAATTTAATATCTGTGTTCTGACAGAAATTAAATAATATAAATATGATTGTCTGCACTTCACACATCAAGGAAAATAATTAAAAAAGAGTTCAGTTTAATAAATAGCAGAACAGATCTCCACAATCAGCTTTACTTCATATTTTCCAATTAACTGGTTTTTCCCAGAACTTAATAGGTGGTTATGTGATACATTTTAATGGTTTAAAAAACAGTTTGTGAAATAACTAAGTTTAGAAACCTTACAAATTAAAACTTCCCTCCTGTGCATACTAAAAATACTAAAGAAACAGCTGATATTAATCAATTTCCAACAAATTGCTTATCAGAAAATAAAATACATTCTTCTTAACAGTTTTTCAGGGAATGTTATGCGGAAAGTGCTAAGTTACCTTCCTATGCCCTGGCTGCAATATATATATATATATATATATATATATATATATATATATATATATATATATATATAT